>ML439528.1:46462-94458 GCA_005239525.1 Nicotiana knightiana | reverse complement strand
CTGGCCTTATCCAGGCGTTTGCCTCCTAAAGCCAGGCTGGCCCTGGTGTTAGGGGGCGTTTGCCTCCTAAAGCTAGGCTGGCCCTGGCGTTAGGGGGGCGTTTGCCTCCTAAAGCCAGGCTTGGCCTGGCCTTATCTAGGCTTTAGAGCCAAAACGCCTGGTCTCCTGGTTCTGGTCAATTTCGAGTTTTGACGAGTTTGAGTGTTTCCCGGTTGAAATAGAAGTCTCCTACACGTTTAGGGTTTGTCCTAAACTTATAAATAGACCCCAAAAACACAACTTAGAAGGGGGATTCGAAGAGGAGAGAAGGGATTCGAACGACAAGACATCAAATTGTACAGATTTTCTTCATTACTTTGTAGTTTAATTATGCAAGTTATTTTAGATTTGATTCTTATGAATTTGTTTAGCTAACTTCTTTAATCTAGGGTTTTGGTAGAACCCGTTGGGGGATGAACTTATTTTGTTATTAATATAGTTCCGATTGGTTGATTAATCTCTAATTGTTCAACTACGTTCTTGTTGTAGTTAATTGAATGGCCATCAATTAGTTGTGCCTATTTATTATGTATCTACTTGAGAGAGAGTGCATATTTAGGTAGTTGTTTGAACAACATCACTCCCGGAGTATAGACGAAAGTCATAACCGAGGGTTTAGAGGTTGGATTAGAGATAACGATACCTCGGGTGCAATCTAAAGTGAACTGTAATGCAATCTAGCTAGCGTAACTTGAGAGAGTGCGTCTAGTAAATTATCATAATTACTTGAGAGAGATTTATGGTAGATAGAGTGTTCATGATTGATAGAGACAACTAATCAAGCTATATGAAGTATCCGAGAAGTAAATTCACCGACGGGGGAAACCATAACCTTAGACCTTTATTACAATTGTTTACACCTTAGCGTAGTTAATCTTTAGTTTTAATCTTTAGTGTTAGTAATTTAAATAACATCAAGTGACAGTTGAGTATTCTAACAGCTTGCTTGATACGTAAATTCCCTGTGGGATCGACTCTGGGCATAATACCCCGGATTATATTTGCAACGCCCGCTTAGTCTTTTATTAGACATAGTTGAGCGTGATCGTAGACCATGGCCTATTTTATTGGGGATGTCACTAAAAGATAAGAACATATTTAGAATTAGCTCTCTAAGTGGCCAAAGCTGTAGACAACAAATGTCAATGTGTTGTCAAATGCCAAAGACTGCCTATGTGCTATAAATATGTGCCTTTGAAATTAGTCAGATTTATGTAGGAATTTCGTGTGAAGTTCGAAAGGGAAGCAAGAGTGAAACGTGAGTTATAAGTGTTTCAAACGGGACTATGGCTAGGCATTGGGCAGGTCTTAGTATTGGCAAAAGAACGACTTGTACTCTTTGTCAAAATGGGGCTGTGATCGACTTGTGGTCATAGTCAAGTGAGGGTTTCCTTTGTAAGTTTTCGAATTAATACAGAGGTTGAGATTTTTCCGTATGTGATTATGTTCTCTTTATTTTATTGCCTAAAATAATTCTAAGTACAAATTTGCTGGAAATATGACTAAGTGTTAGGAAGGTTGAGTCAAGTGCGCAACTTGACTACCATGCGTGTGTGACGCTGGTCTGACAAAAATCACCCCCATGACAACTGGTATCAGCGCGGAGTAGATTCGTGGCGGTGGCAAGATGGCCAGTAGAAGATTTCGTGTTACTGTTTGAGAAAATGGCTAGTGGCACAAATGTTGAACTTCGTCAAATGGTGGAACAATTAGTAGCACTCGTCAGGAAGGCTCTTGTAATAGGCGCCGATTTTTCTATTCTTGCGAGTATGCCAATTTTGTAGGCAGATTATGCGGCGAGGCATGAGACTACGCTGACAGAAATTGCCTTAGTACGAAAGGAAAAAGAAGAACTGCGTGTGGAGGTGGCTCAACTTCGATGGGCATAACAAAACACTGTCCCTAGAAATGATGATCATACCAAGGTGAGGATTCCGGAGCCAAAGGCTTATGGTGGTGCAAGAAGTGCCAAAGAACTAGAAAATTTCTTCTGGGATATGGAGAAGTATTTCCAGGCTGTTAGTGTGTCGAATGAGGAAAAAGTGACGACCACACCTATGTATTTGACCGATGTTGCAAAGGCATGGTGGCGTTCATGAGTGGTAGAATTGGAAAGTGTTGGACTGCCCAAGATTGAAACTTGGGAGATGCTGAAAAATGAATTAAAATCTCTATTCCTTCCAAGAAATTCGTCATGAGTTGCAAGAGATGGATTGCGTCGCTTGAACCAAAGTAGCACGGCGAGAGAGTATGTCAAGGAATTCTCATCCTTGATGTTGAATGTGAGTAATATGGCAGAGGAATACAAGCTTCACTACATCATGAGCGGATTGAAGAGCTGGGCATAATTAGAGTTGAGAAGGCAGAATGTTCAAAGCCTCTCTAATGCTATTGCGGCGGCATATGCATTAGTTGACTTCAACTTAGGTGATGACCCTGTTGAATCTTCACATTCAAAGTTTGATGGAAGGAAAGACAAAAACAAAGGAATAGAAGAAAAGTGGGAAAGGATAAGCTGCGGAAGATAAATGGTATGCCAAGAATGGAAGGCAGGCAGAGACTTCCAATGGCGAGGAAAGAAGCGGAAAATTCAAAGGTTGCTTTACTTGTGGCGGACTGCACTTGAAGAAAAACTATCCGCTGCGGGCCAGGGTGAATGATGTGTTGGCTGTGGAAAAACATGAACAAATAACGGAGGCAAATTTCATTGTGGAAGATGTAAATGGAGCAACATGGGCATTGTATGTCAACAACCTCTTGGGGATGATAAACTGAGTTGGCTCGACGAGGACGTTGATTTCAAAGGGTGCAGGTAGTTTGTTAGGGGCCTGCCTTTTTGACATCGGACGTGGCGTGGCTGTGGAAAGGAGTGGACGTGATGGCATTGCCATTAGCCTATGTGCAGGTAAAACAATCATGCGGGAAAAATGATCATACGTGCAATGAACAAGACAATGTCATGTGGGCTGTTGTGGGCAAGTATTGACCAAGGTCTTGGGGCAGGCAAGACATGCTTGGTAAAGGCTTGACAAGGCAGTGTGGGAAAACAGTGCGGGATGATGACAAAGGCTTTAGATAGCTAATACAAGGCTACAAGAATCAAAATACAAGCAATGACACGGGTGAAACAAGGGTTGACATGGACAAGGCAGAAACTCGGCTAAGGCATATGAGGGCGGCAGTGGTGTAAGGCGTGTGCGGAAAAGCCATAGGCGGCAGGTTTTAGCAAGGCATTAATGCGAAGCAATGTCAAATGGCCAAGTTTGGTCACATGCTAGCCTTGGGCGTGCAACAACTGGGCAAGCCAAGGTGCACATACCAAAGCAGTGGGCGGTTACCTTTTGTATCTACTTGTACGCATGTCTGTTATTCCTTGTATCCACTATCATTTCGTGTAGATCATGGATAATGTAGTTGGGGATATCAATTACAATATAGGAACATATTTAGCATTAGTCCGCCAAGTTGAAAAAAGCTGTAGACAACAAGTGTCAATGTGTTGTCAAGTGCCAAACACTGCCTATCTGCTATAAATATATGCCTTTGGACTTAGTCAGATTTATGTGGGAATTTTGTGTGAAGTTCAAAAGGGAATCAAGAGTGAAACGTGAGGGTTTCTAAGTGTTTTTTTGGCAATTAAACAATTTTATTACCAAAGTATAAACTGTGTACAACTAAAGAAATAAAAAAAACAGTTTACTGAGTTGGACAGGTGGCCCCAACTTAGCTCTCATCTTATATCCTACAAATTCAAGCACCTTTATCTCTACTATTCCAGTTCAAGGATAAATATTCAGGTTTTTTTTAGTTTTCCCGCAACGGATGGTTCATCGACCCCTTATGAAATACGTCTTGAACAATCATCTTAATGATAATATCGACATCCCTTTTCTTGTTCATGAATAACCTTTGATTCCTCTCTTTCCAGACATGGTAGACACTCCCCGGCTAAAATCATCATGTACAACCCAGCCTCTGGATTCTTGCCATTATAGTTAACTACATTCCAGTCAAGTTTATCATTCCAGCTCATTACTTTCCTCTGTATACCTTGCCATTACAACAATTTACTCCATATTTCAGCATCAATTGTGCATTAAAAGAATAAATGTGCTATACTCCAAGTTGCCTGGTTGCATAAGGGACATATATCAGATGAAACCATTATCCACTTATACAATCTATCTCTTGTGTACTATCTTCCATAAGCAGCCAACAATACGATGAATAACCATTTAGGCGCACCAATATTATTTCAAGTTATTCTTCTCCGGGGAACCTTAGGATAGTCACTCCTGAGCTATTGATACATCTTCTTGATAGAAACGTGCTCCATATTAATTAGCTCATTCATTGTCATGCCGACTTGGGTAACATATTTTCTTGCGGTAGTAATTTTCCTGAGGCACCAAGATGCATGTTGATAGTTTGCATTCCATATAGAGCCACCCTTTCAGTAATAGGCATGCACCCATTTCACCCATCATGTATCCTTTTTTTTTGCTCAAATTCCATAATTGCTTGCAAATTTCTACTTTATTCCACTTCTCTATGTCAATAAAATTCAAGCCCCCGGCTGATTTGGTTGACATAAAGTATCCCGATTTTGCAAATTTGGTTTCTAAGTGTTTCAAAAGAGACTAAGGCTAGGCATTGAGCAGGTTTTAGTGTTAGCTAAATAACGACTTGTGTTCTTTGTCAAAGTGGAGCTGTGATCGACTTGTGATCATAATCAAGTAAGGGTTTCCTTTATAAGTTTTTGAATTAATACAAAGGTTGGGATTTATGTGATTGTGTTCTCTTTACTTTGTCGCCTAAAATAATTCTAATGACAAACTTGCTGAAAATTTGGCTAAATATTTGGAATGTTGAGTCAAGTATGAAACTTGACTTCCGTGCGGGTGTGACATTGGGCTGAGAAAGATCGAATACGTGACAATTTGTTTAAGAGAATAGAAAATAAAGGAAAAGAATAGAAAAAATGCACTGGTGCATTTTTAAGTCAAAACATACTTCTTCCTCAATGTTTCCATAGAATTCCTTTCCTTCACATCCTAATCAATTGGTCCCTAAAAGAACAAAGCTTTCACCTTTATTTAATTACATCTGATGAAGAAATTCTAAACATAATATCTTTTGACTGCGTCTGAATTTATAGGCTTTGGCCAAATCTCTCCGTCCATTTCTGCGAGTATGAGTGCTCCCCCTGTTAGTACTCTGTGAACCATGTACGACCCTTTCCAGTTGGATGAAAATTTTCCTTTGGCTTCATCATGCCGTGGAAAGATCTGTTTCAGCACTAGCTTCCCTAGTGTGAGCTGTCTAGGTCTGACCCTTTTGTTGAAAGCTCTAGACATTCTATTTCGATAAAGTTGATCGTGAAACACTACATTCATTATTTTTTCGTCAATGAGAGCTAATTGTTCATAGCGACTTATTATCCATTTTGCATCACTGAGTTCAACTTCTTGTATAATTCTTAAGAATGGAATTTCTACCTCAGCATGAATGACAGCTTCAGTACCGTAGACCAGCAAATAAGGAGTTGCCCCGGTTGACGTGCGGACTATGGTACGATACCCAATAAGGAAAATGGTAACTTTTCGTGCCATTGCTTGTGGTTTTCTACCATCTTTCTCAATATCTTTTTGATATTCTTGTTGGCAACCTCCATGGCTCCATTTATTTAAGGCATGTATGATGGAATTCTTGTGCTTGATTTTGAAGGTCTCACACATAGATTTCATTAGGTCACTGTTGAGATTGGCAGCGTTGTCGTGATGATGGATTCTGGAACCCCGAATCGGCAAACAATACGATCTTTGACAAAATTTGCGAGGACTTTCTTTGTCACGACTTTGTAAGATGCAGCTTCAAACCCATTTTCTGAAGTAGTCTATGGCTACTAAAATGAACCTGTGGCCGTTTGAAGCGGCAGGCTCGATTGGTCCAATGACATCCATTCCCCAAGCAGCAAAAGGCCAAGGTGCACTTGTTGCATTGAGTTCATTTAGCAGCACCCGTATCATATCTACATGTATTTGGAACTGATGGCATTTCTGGACATACCTGATACAGTCTGTTTCTATAGTCATCCAAAAATATCCTGTTCTTAGTATCTTCTTGGCTAAAACGAACCCGTTCATGTATGGTCCGAAAGTTCCAGTGTGTATCTCTTCAAGCAGTTTGGAAGCTTCTTTGGCCTCAACACACCGTAATAGCCCTAGGTCTGGAGTCCTTCTATACATAATTCCTCCACTTTGGAAGAAATGGTTGGACAATCTCCGGAGTGTGCGTTTCTTAGTATGATTTGCATGCTCTGGGTACTCTCCTTTTTCCAAGTACTCCTTGATATCGTGAAACCATAGATTCCCATTTGTTTCTTCTTCAACATGATCACAGTAAGCTGGTTGATTATGGATCCTTACCGTAATGGGGTCGATAAAATTCTAGTCCGGATGCTGTATCATGGAGGACAAAGTGGACAGTGCGTCTGTGAACTCATTCTAGATTCTCGGGACATGTCTAAACTCTATTTTCGTGAACCTCTTCATCATCTCTTATACATGATACAAATATGGTAATATCTTGGTATTCTTTGTAGCCCATTCTCCCTGCACTTGATGTACCAGAAGATCTGAATCACCAATTACTAGTAATTCCTAGATATTCATGTCGACGGCCAAATTAAGCCCCAATATGCAAGCTTCATATTCCTCCATATTATTGGTGCACGGGAATCTGAGTTTCACGGATACCGGATAATGTTTACCTGTCTCTGATACCAAAATGGCTCCAATCGAAATTTGCGGCTCCATCGAAAAACATTCTCCACCCGTCGTAGGCTTTGGCAATATCTTCTCCTATGAATGATACTTCTTCATCAGGAAAATACGTTTTTATTGGTTCGTATTCTCCTCCTATAGGATTTTCCGCAAAATGATCCGCTAATGCTTGTCCCTTAGCAGCCTTCTGAGTCACATAGATGATGTCAAATTCTCTCAATAATATCTTCCATTTTGCCAGTTTCTTGGTAGGCATAGGTTTCTGGAAGATGTACTTTAGAGGATCCATCCTTGATATGAGATATGTGGTATCGGCATAGAAGTAGTGCCTCAGTTTTTGAGCTATCCAGGTCAAAGCACAGCAGGTGCGTTCTAACAAAGAATACCATGCTTCATATGGTGTGAACTTCTTACTCAGATAGTATATGGATTGTTCTTTCCTCCCCTTCTTGTCGTATTGTCCCAAGACACAATCGAAATCCCCATCTAGTACGGAGAGATAGAGTAGCAGTGGTCTACCAGGTTCTGGAGGGACCAGGACTGGCAGTGTGGACAAATATTCTTTGATTTTGTCAAAATATTTTTGGCAGTCTTCAGTCCAACTGGTTGCGCAACCTTCTTTAACATTTTGAAAATTGGCTCACATAACACGTTGATTGTGCTATGAAGCGGATGATACAATTGAGTTTCCCCAAGAAACTCATCACGTATTTCTTGTTCTTTGGAGGCGACAAATCTTGGATAGCCTTGACCTTTGATGGGTCTAGCTCAATTCCTCGGCGGATGACGATGAATCCCAACAGCTTTCCGGCAGGGACTCCAAAGGCACATTTTGCGGGATTCAATTTCAAAATTGTACCTCTGAAGCCGATCAAAGAATTTCCTCAAATCTGCTATATGATATGTGCCTTTCTTGGATTTGATAATGACGTCGTGCACATATACCTCTATCTCCTTATGTATCTTGTCATGGAAAATAGTTGTCATGGCCCTCATATAAGTGGCCTCAGCATTCTTCAGACCAAACGAAATCATTTTATAGTTGTACACCCCTACGGTGTAATAAAAGCTATTTTCTCGGCATCTTCTTCATCCATCCAGATCTGATGATATCCCCCGAAGAAATCCACAAAGGAATGGAGTTCATGCTTGGCAAAGTTGTCGATCAATATGTGTATATTAGGCAGTGGGAAATCATCTTTGGGACTTGCTCTGTTTAGGTCTCGATAGTCGACACATACTCTGACTTTCCTATCCTTCTTCAGAACCGACACGATCTTGGCCAACCAAGTCAGATATTCAACCACTTTGAGAACCTTAGCTTTGATCTGCTTGGTGACTTCTTCTTTGATTTTCAGACTCATGTCTGGCTTGAACTTTGTGAGCTTTTGCTTTACAGGCGGACACATTAGATTTGTAGGTAGTTTATGAGCCACTATGGATGTGCTCAAACCAGTCATATCATCATAATACCATGCGAAAATATCTTCATACTCTTTCAGGAAACGAGTGTATTCTTCTTTCTCTGATGGTGACAGGTGAATGCTTATGCGAGTTTCTATGACTGTCTCGGAATCTCCCAAATTGACTATCTCAGCTTCGTCCAGGTTGGACTTAGGCTTGTTCTAAAAATTCTCAACTTCTCTGACAATTTCCTCAGGTATTATATCTTCTTCTTCTATCTCTTCCGGGTCACTATCCTTATGTTGCGTTGTCTCATTACATGTCACAGTCGTTGATTCATCAAGATGAAATAGTAATGTTGTAGAGGGAAGAATGTAGAGGATAGTAATAAATAATAAAATAACAAGCCATTGATAAGTATCAAAATGTCAAACAAAAAGCAATTTTAATGATTCAAACAAATGTTTCCAAAACAAAATACTGAAAATGTTTTAAAAATGCTCATAAGAATTGTTTCAAAATAAATGACACTATCAGCCAGGCTACCCCGGAACTCGGTGGGCCCTTGATGGTGTGACTGTCCACTTCCTGAGAACAACTCCCTTCTCCACTGTCTGGATGACGGGGCCTTCTCCTACTCAACTATTAAGATGTAGTTCATGTCTTCATCTTCTAAGAATAGATTCCTCAAACCAGCTAGCACTTCATCTTCTTCAGATCCCCACATCATATCAGCCTGATGGAATGATTGGCTAAAATGTGGTATTGGTTGCTCGAGGGGGTAATAAGGACCGTGCCATGGTGGCGACCAATTCTGATACTCATGCCAAGTGTATTGATATTCTAATCCAAAGGTTGTACCATGATGCTTTAACAGTATTGGTTTGGCAGTACCCTGGAGATTCTTTCCGAGCCCTTTAACAGGTTCATATCCTGCCCGTGCCAATATGTTTTCTATTTTACCACTCCACCATTTGTCCTTCTCAATTGCATTAACACGCTCAATGGGATGATAAGTCTCTCCACCCGAATTTCTTCTATTCTCCACGATTGGAACAGTCTGATTGGTGTAAATAGCGTTACTCCTGTCTCCATGAATAATCACCTCCTGATGATTCCATTCGAACATCACAGCCTGATGCAGAGTGGATGTTACAACCCCAGTGGCATGTAACCAAGGTCGTCCCAATAGTAGATTGTATGAAGCGGATATGTCGAGCACTTGGAATGCAACATCAAACCAAGTTGGGCCTATTAGTAAGCAAAGGTTGGTTTCTCCGATTGTGGCCCTTTGAGACCCATCGAACTCTTTTACATTCATGGTTCCTGCTCGTATCTCATGCAGAACTTTACCCAATCTCTTCAAAGTGTTCAATGGACAGATGTTGAGACTTGAACCTCCATCTATCAAAACCATGTCAATGAATTTGTCTTCGCACTGTACTGTGATATGCAGCGCCCCGTTGTGGCTCAACCCTTCCGATGGCAGTTCGTCTTCATGGAAAGTGATCTTATGGCTTTCTAATACTTTTTTTACCATATTATCCATCTCCCTACTGATAATGTTGTTGGGCACATAATCCTCGTTCAATACCTTCATCAATGCGTTCCTATGTGCTTCAGAATTTGCAGTAATGATAGAATGGATATCTGAGCAGGGGTTTTGTTCAGATGGTCAACCACAAAATACTCTCTTGCTTGCAACTTCTCCAAAGATAATCCGGGCCGGTTTCAATAATAGGCTGTTTGGAAGCGGCTTCTTTACTTGTCCCCCTAGGTGCTCAGGCGTGTAGACCTTACCAGTTCTGGTCATACCTTGTGCTGCACTGGTTTCTTCCATTTTCCCTTTTCCTTTCCTTATCGCTTCTGCGGTGTAGTCCCAAGGTACAACATTGGAATTAAAGGATGGCGTGGGTGCTACTGTAACAGTGAATGTTATAGTCACTTCTACTTCAAACGGAGCATGTGCGGTTGAGGGTGTTGTTACTTCAACTTCGAATGGAGTTGGTGTGACTACCTCAACCTCAATTGGTGACTGTATCTGTACCCCAATGGGAGTGAGAGTGGTAGTAGGTTTCTTTGGATCGTCTTTTTCTCGAATGAGCCCAATTTACCCTTTCAGGTCCCATTCTTTATCAGTTTCTATCACATTTACCCCCTCGCCCTTGTGATCCGGGAGGGGATTGTTGCGGACATTAGGTGCAGCCTCCTTTGCCTGTATAACCTTGATATCGATTAGTATTTGGATTGTCGACATTCATCAATAGTTTGACCCTTCATGCCGAATGGTAGGCACATGTCTTGTTTGGATTTACCCATTGAGAGGAATTTTCGATGGCAACAACGGGAATGGGAGTGACGTAACCGAAAAATTTCAATATTCAATACAACTGGTCGATGGGTTCAGCAATAGGGATGTATTGTCTGGGAGGTCTGCGGTCGATATTTGGTCTGGGTTTTTGATAATTTTGGCGGGCTGGTGGTGAGTGGTAGTATGTTGGCTGGGTGTTGTAAGTATGGTAAGTGGTGGAGGATTGTGGATATCTGGGAGGTGAAGGTTGATACGTTGGTTGAGGTGTTTGATATGTGAGAGGAGATTTCGGACCTTGAGCTACCATCACAACCCCTACTTCCTTCTTTTTTGATATGCCTCTTGACTGCAAGGCCTTCTTTGTAGCTTGTAATGCCTCGAAATTGGTTACATCCCGCGTTTGATTGCTTCTTCTATTATTTCTTTCAATTTGATGATGTCGGAGAATTTATGATTTTCAATAACCATTAACCTCTCGTAATATTGTGGATTCTGGGCCCGGACAAAGAATTTGTTCATTTTTTTCTTCTTCCAATGCCGATCTTACCTTTGCAGCTTCTGATCTCCACCGAGTAGTGTACTCGCGGAAAGTCTCTATTGGCTTCTTCTTAAGATTATGGATATAGAAAACATCTGGTGCATTCTCCGTATTGAATTTGAACCGGACCATGAAATCCGACGCCATGCTTACCCAGTTAATCCACCTCTTTGGATTTTGGCTGATATACCAGGATAAGGCGTCTCCAGTGAGGCTCCTCATGAATAACTTCATGCAGATTCTTTCATCTTTACCAACCCCTACGAGCTTGTCGCAATACGTCCTCATATGCACCTTCGGATCACCTGTTCTGTCGAATATTTCAAACTTGGGAGGTTTGTGGGTATTGGGTCGGACGATGTTGATGCTGCGGAGGAGTCGGTACTGGTAGAGGATTAGGATTTTGGAGAGGCTTGGCGTATTGATGAGGCGCGGGGTGATTTTGCGGGTGCTGGTTTTGTGTGCTTTGAGGAGGTGTTGGGTTTTGGGCGTTTTGTTGGTTGATGTCTGGGACATTCAAGGTGACGGAAAGGTTTGCCAAGTTACGGAACTGCTCAAGTTCTCCTTGTAACTCCAGTATCTTTTTCTCTAACCGCAAAACCAAGTCGTTCTGTGCTGGAGTACTCTGACCATCCGACGTCTCAACATTCTCTGCATGGGTTACGTTCTCTTTCCTGATACCGCTCCTATCATCCATCTTAGCCTTTCCTTTGTTCTTAGGGTGGCTTGGAGGAGGAATAGGTGGAGGACCACTAGATCTGGTATGATGTGATGATGATGCCAGTATGCACGAACCAACCTTAGGGGATGGGAATAAACAAAATAAAGGAAAGAAAAAGGTAAACAAGTCAGAAGGGAGTTTTGAAAGGATATTTGCAGTATTTAAGTTCGCGTCCTAATTTGGGGGACCTCATTGTGCCCGAGGTAGGCCTAACGACATATAGATTTGGAGAAAACTCAATGCCGATAACGACATAATTTCATTAATATGAAAAATAGACCAAATCCATACTAAAACGATAATAATTATGATGAGTCAGTAGTGGAATTTTCCTAATTACAATCTAATTCTAAAATGAATGTTGAAAACAATTAAATATCAATCCTAATCTACTCGGTCCTAGAGGGACCTTCTCCAAGGTTGGCCTTCTTAGACCCATCGATCAGATTCCCCAGGTCGCGTATGTCAAACATCATATATGCCCTTGCTAGATGTCCTCCTTCACTGCCCTCTGCATTCTGACAATCCACAACCCTTTTCCTCATCTTCCCCTCAAGATCCATCAAAACCTGCTCTAAAGTTCCAACCTGTCTGTTGATTTGGTAGCGATCCCTCACCATTCATTGATTGCTTCCATGTCCACTTTGTGCTATTCCAAATGTCTGGCCTCAGATTCAAAAAGCCTTTTGCGTAACCTCCTATATTTGACTTGTGCCTCAGCAACGTTGTCTATGACCCTATTTCTCAAATCGATCCCTGGCTTGACCTCTCCTGCTATGTCATCGGCCAACCATGATGGGTAGAAGTACACATAGACGACATGATACCGATCTGGATCGATAGTATCCTTTTCTACAATAATCTTTTGATGCCACATGTGTTGTGCCTCACACTTAAATGTAATGGAATTCCCTTGGAAGTCCGCTTTGTAATGAGCCATTTTGGAAACTCTCAGTATGACCTGTTTCCTCCCAGCTTGCCTCATTACTCTGATAGGAGCATATGGATAGATACCCCTTAATCCGATTAGCACTAGATGAGGAATATCTCTTGACCTGATGATGAATTCACTACTAGGGAACCACTTGAATATCCAATGGACCCTGTCGTCAGTTAAATCGCTAAAGAAGTGTACCCAGCTCACAGCGTTTCCTGGTTGTGCGAATCTGTCTGGGATAAAAGTCATTCTCTTCGGATGGTGATAAGCTATGTGGTTATTTCATGGTCGCCGCAGAAATTCTTGGCGGTATATTCCTCTCTGAAGATGTTCCAACAACCATATTTGTAACAACAGATTGCAACCCTCAAAATGCCTATATCCTTTCTTACAATGGTCTAAAGCTCGGTACATCTCAGCCACGATCATCAGGAAAATAGTGTAAGTCTGCCCCTCGATTCATTCCATTAGGGTCTTAGTGACCATAGGTAGGCGAGTGTGGACCTTTAATCCTTGTATTGGGAATACCAGCATCCCAAGAAAATAGACAATGAACACAAAAACCCGGCGGTGAGTCCAACCTAGAGAAGTGATGCCAAACTCATCATGATAAAAGAGGTAGGACTTGTTGTGCCCATAACGCTCGTAAAGGAAGTCGAATGGTATGTAAGACTTCTTCAAGCAGACTAACTCATCATTCCTTCTGAAACCCATCATTTTTAGAAAGCCTCGAGAAGTGCGATTTTCTGGTACCAACAGACCAGGGCTATCCCAGGGAAGCTCAGTAAAGCCTCCTATTTCCTCTAGAAGGGGAGTCATTTCTATATCATCAAAAGGGAAGACGACCCTCTTCTCATCCCAGAACATAGTAGCAGCCTCAATCAGTACATTGTTTGGCTGAATGTCTAGCAAGGAAGGTAAATTCCCAAGAACTCTTTTCACATGGTTTTTATCGCTTGGCGAAAGATTTCCCACCAATCTAGCGACAAAGGTGGGATACTTCGAACCATGCCAAACCTGGGGACTTCGTGCCTCATTTCTGCAAAACAAATAAAGTTATCCCTTCCCCTTCTGTATTTGACTATTTACACATTAATGATTAGAATATCGGCATGCTTTCTCCAAATAATGTACATATCATGATTTTACCCGTTGGGATTATGAAATTCCAGGTGAGCTTTGGACAAGGTTTGCCTTAGAGAGTTATTACGCGGATAGCGTTCTAACCCGTACTAGGTTTAGATATGATGCATGCACAATTAATATCAGAGTGGGGTCTCTAGAAAAGTCTAGACCGGTACCCTCAAGTGGACAACTTGAGAGGGAAAGGCACATAATCGTCGATTGCACCGCTGATCGACTAGTTTTACCGCAAATAAGCCTTTCCAAATTTAAAAGGATAATTTAGGAAGAGCGCGGACAATCATCAAATGCCGCTATGGTATTAATTACGCACAAGTGGAATATGATGTGTAGCATGCTTTATGTAAAGATAAAACAACACGTTGTCAAGTATTTTGCATAATGAAGGCAGTAAATGCAGTATTAAATGAAACGTAAAGAAAAAAGAAAGAAAAATAAGGAAGAAGTTAGTTCGCGCAATGTGAAAGAGTTGTAATAAAGCAAGTAAAAGGGGGTAGGGATAGGGAGAGACATGATATAGCAAAAATAATAATAAAAAAATAATTTGGAGCAAGTGAACATGACTAGAAAATAAAGGGAAACGCATATTGTAACCAAAATGGCTAAGATATTAACATGAATTCACATAAAGGGAAAAATAGGGAATATGATGTGCATGTAGTAATAAAAAGGGAAACGGGAGCGGGATGTTCATGTAGCAACAAAATAACAGAAACACGCTTATCGGAAGAGACTAATTCATATAGACCAAGTTCGCAATGGTAAGAGCCTAAAAATATCCCCAATAGAGTCGCCATGCTGTCACGCCCCTTTTTCTCGCGAAATCAGGTTTCGATACGTGACAACTCTTTTAAGGAAAGGTGTTAAAACAGAGAGTCGCCACCTAACGGGTTTGAGGGCGCTAGGGCACCTATTTGCAAATAACTCAGGGTTAACCATTTTGCGTCACCAAAGATCGGGTAAGGGCTCAAATTACCTCGATGAGAAGGTGTTAGGCACTCCTCGAGGTCCACAACCGTGGATCCCAGCCGAACTCGAATTATATGAATTAGTCTAAACAAATAAAGTTGGGAAAATAAACAAAATGATTGATTTTAAAAGCAAAGGTGGGGGGTCCTAAGTTTTTTAGCCTAAAGGATCACCCCGTGCAACATACATAATACTTTGTAACTCCCTCGAGGTGGGGTGTTACTCGTATTATTCAGCGGGCACAGACTATCATCTCATGCTATCCGATTACTATCTTTAAGTTATTTAATTAAAGCGCACTAATTGATTCTAAATCATACCCTATGCGTGCACTACCCGTCCCATGCCTATAGTCCAGGAGGCATTTGGACCTCTATCTCGGGGTGATTCTAGACTTAACTTAGGTTGCTCAAAAGGATAAAACTAGGTGGCATACAAAACAATTTGAACTTTCATGTATAGAAAAATAGGGGCTCAGGTTAGCCTCCACACTTAGACAACAAATGCACGCAAACGAATTAACAATTGACAGTTGCAGATTTTAGACAAGTTACAGTTATTGAATCCTATAGGCATGATCTTTATGTGATTCTAAATTTTAATGGGCAGACAGTTTCATATGTAGAAGCCATTTTTTTTATTTCTGAAAGACTACGCAGTTGCCTACTGATAAGTATAAGAGGTTAATCCTATAGGCATGATATCTAGGTGATTCACGCAGTAACTAACAATGGTAATCACAAGAATATATTCAGAACTACTTAGTCAAGTCCTATAGGCATGCTTTCTAATAATAATAATTAGCACAGTGTCGAAAGTTCAACATTATCACTTGAAAGAAACGAACAGGATAATAATTAAGACTGGTTCGAGACCCTATAGGCAGGATTTCTATAGTCATAATTGAGACTGATTTTAGATCCTATAGGCATGGTATCTAAATTTGCAGATTCAGGTAGCATGCAAATTAACAGAATCCTATACAGCCTAATGCATGCGCACATTGAGATATTGGTCATCTAATATCCTATAGGCATGGTTTATAACAGGTAAAGGCAGAATACATTTGAGCAAAGTTGAGAACCTATAGGTAGGATTTCTAACGCATAATAACTGAACATATTTGAACATAATACACATCTAACCCAAAGATACGCCCAGCCTGGCCAGGCCTTCATTCTCAAGCCCACATAGTTCACAACAGTCCGGAAGTCATATCTTCATTTACATAAGGTAGCTAGAAACCAATTGATTCCGCCAGTAGGTAGAAAATAGAGTTGAGCAAATGGAACCAAGACCCTGGTGTGCCAGAGTTCCCAAGGGCTTCAGGATCCCAGGGCAGTGCTCACACTAGGGGAAGGTTGATAGAGAGAATTTAGAGAAAGACTAAGGACCAAGTCCTAATGTGTCAGAGTTCATAAGGGTCTCGATTGGACCCTGCGTAGTGCTCACACCAGGGAGGTCAAATGATAGAACCTAAATAACCTTGGATTTCAGCCGGCTAAGAATGAGAATTCAAAGAGCTCGAGTAACAAATGAAAGAGGGGGGACCAAGATTGAGAGACATAAATTTAGGGATTTAAAGGGACATGACCAAATTGACCAAATTGAGCAAATAATTGAAACAAGCTTAATAGAGATTTAGAAACAGGTTCAACACTTAGCACAAAGGCAGTCACATACTGAAAAAATTAAGGAAAGAACATGTTTGCAGGATTGACAAAGATTATTATGCACAGGTGAACAATACTAAACAATTTGAAACATTGTTGAATTATGCTAAGTACACACCCTAGTATTATTATCAAGAAACAAGACAACATCGTGATGAGTCAAGTAATCATAGAAAGAACGGGGCATCATGTTAGCAGAAGGGCAAGATCATAATCACAAATTAGGACACGTAACATATACAAGACTATCACTACAGAGATTCTGAGCAGAGTGGAAGGTAAACTCATGTCAAGTAGCAGACATAGGTATTCAAGCATTTCCATAATGGCCTAATTACTAAGGAAGATCCCGTTGTATCAAAGATTTATTCTAACATCACAAAGTAAAAATTCAAACATGCTGAGACAACTGTTCTAAATCACAAGCAAATATTAAAAGGGGTATGGATCGAGTGAGCATGTTGAGTGACACAATAGTAGAGAGGCAAATTATGACTAATAATGAAAGTCTTAATAAAGGTTACTACAAATGTGAGGCATCCATTACAGGGATTCAGGACAAAGTAAGTAAACATGTTCATGAACAATCAGGAGTCGGTACACTAGCTGAGCCAATCTTAGGAAGGTTCAGATTACCCAGGTTAGGCGTAGATAATCTCAGAACTAGCAGAATTAGGAGCAGTTAAATGCTAAAGAGACTTAAAAATGCATGTAAAGTTAACAGAGCGATGCTTAAACATAACCCCAATACATATTAAGCCATGGATTCAAAAGTAAGAACACATACAAATCAGAGATCCATAAGGATGAAATTGCAAAAAGTCAAGTAACTTACCAGTTAAACGAAAATGCAAGAAAGAACAAAAGTCCAAAATATTCTGAACATCAACGAGAAGAAAGAACCCAGAACTTAATGGCCTTGGCTTTCAGCCGACCAAAGCAAAAGTATAGAATGAAATAACAGAGTAAAGCTTTTAGATCTAGTGAGGTTATAGTGATTTTTAAAAAGTCTGTCCTGAAGGGAAATAGGGAGGGGTTTATATAGTGTAGAAATCGAACACATAAACATTGAAAATAAATATTCCAGAATCAATTAGAATCGTTTTTAGGGAATAAATCAAAGGGGTTCAGTAAATCAACAGGGAAACACATAAATAATACCAACGATACCAAAAATCATTTAGAGTCAAATTTAAGGCAAAGAATAAAGTAGAAAATAGGAAAACATAAGGAAAAAGAGTAGTCAACATAGATAAGGAAAATTATCAATCAAGAATCAGTAAGGAACAAAGGGAAATTCAACTCCTAGTTGACGGATGTCGAAGATTGGCCGAAATCTCGGCTAATCGGACCCATAAAACCATGGTCGTTAAATATATGGATGAGATACATGTCCAGATCAAGTGTTCAAAAAGGGAATGGCGGGAATTTGAGATGTAGTACTTGCCATGTTTAGGCAAGTACTAAGCGGTGCCATAGATTCGTAGAGGATAGCGATATAACACACAAAAGATAAGAGAATTATGGAAACATCCATGGTTAAAACGGATTTGGAGAGGTTTTTTTCGAGAGGCGGCTAGGGTTTCTGTGACGGGGAGGGGTGTTTGAAGGCGGCAGCGGAAGGGAAATGAGGATTATGGCTTAGGCTGAGGGGATATAAGGAAAGGAGGGGAAGGTTTTGTGAGCAGTTGATCAGTTTTGATCAACGACTGGGATTTGAGAAGAGTTGGGTCGGTTTTGGACTGGGTTGGATTTCTTAGGATTGGGATAGGGTTATTGGGCCAAGGTTTGGGTAGTTTAGGTCCAAAAAATAGGTAAGTTTTGGGCCAGATTTAAAATATTCAATATTTAATAAATAAATAATTTATAAAAGTAATTAATAAATAAAAAAATATCACTTGTGCACTAAAATGATTAAAAATAATTATTTAACATTATAAAAATACAAAAAGTTATTTTTTGCATAAATATTGTAATTATATATGCATATGGGCTATTATTGCAAAATATGCAATTTAGCCTTAAAAAATACAAATGTAATTATAAGAAATATACTGAAAATATTTAAAACCTCATGTTGGTATAAAGATAAGTTTAGATGATTAAATCATCATAAAAATAATTTGGAGGGTAATTATTGGATATTTATATTATAGGATGCAGGAATAAATTGGTTTAAAGCCTTTAAAAATTATTGAAAATTATAAAAAATACTTATGTATGCTTATAAATCAAATGATGATGCATATGCACTATTTTGAAAGTGTATATATTTATTTAAAATATAAGGAAAATATTGGGTATCAACACTTTGTAAGATGCGGCTTCAACCCATTTTGTGAAGTAGTGTATGGCCACTAGAATGAATCTTTGCCCATCCGAAGCGGCAGGCTAGATCGGGCCGATGAGTTCCATATCCCAAGACGAGAAAGGCCAAGGTGAACTTGTTTCATTGAGTTCATTGGGTGGTACGCGTATCATGTCAGTGTGTATCTGGCATTGGTGGCACTTCTGAACATACTTGATGTAGTCTGTTTCCATAGTCATCCAGAAATTCCTCGCTCTTAGTATCTATTTGGCTAAGGTGAACCCATTCATCTGCAGCCCGCAGGTTCTAGCATGTATTGCCTCGAGTAATTTGGATTCCTCCTTAGCGTTGACACACCATAATAATCTCAAGTCTGGAGTCCTTCTATACAGAATTCCTCCGCTTTGAAAGAAGTGATTGGCTAACCTTCGAAGTGTGCACTTCTGAGTATGAGTAACAATATCTGGGTATTCTTTTTTTTCCAGGTACCTTTTGATATCGTGGAACCATGAATTCCCATCAATCTCTTCTTCAACATGTGCGTAATAAGCCAGTTGTTTTTGAATTCCTATTGGGATAGGATCAATGAAATTCTTGTCTGGATGTTGTATCATGGAAGATAGAGTGGACAATGCATCTGTGAACTCATTTTGAAACCTCGGAACATGTTTGAATTCTATCTTTGTGAACCTTTTGATCAGCTCTTGTACACAGTGCAAATATGGCAAATTTTGGTGTTCTTTGTAGCCCATTCTCCTAAAACCTGATACACCAACATATCGAATCCCCAATTACCAGTAGCTCCTGAACATTCATGTCAATTTCCAACCTGAGTCCCAAGATGCAAGCCTCATATTCTGCCATATTCTTGGTGCATGAAAACCTGAGTTTTGCAGATACCGGATAGTGTTGGCCGATTTCTGATACCAAAACAACTCTAATACCTACTCCTTTGACGTTTGCTGCTCCGTCGAAGAACATTCTCCAACCATCATATGCTTCAGAGATATCTTCTCCCATGAACGACACCTCTTCCTCGGGAAAATACATTTTCAATAGATCGTATTCTCCGTCTACGAGATTTTCTGCCAGATGATCCGCCAATGCTTGCCCCTTGACCGCCTTTTGAATTGCATAGACAATGTCGAACTCACTCAGAAATATTTGCCATTTTGCTAACTTACCCGTAGGCATGGGCTTCTGAAAGATATATTTCAGTGGATCCATCCTTGAAATGAGATATGTAGTGTATGCACAGAAATAATGCCTCAACTTCTGAGCTATCCATGTCAAAGCACAGTAAGTGCGTTCTAACAAAGAGTACCGGACTTCGTAAGGTGTGAATTTCTTGCTCAGATAATATATTGCCTGCTCTTTTCTTCGAGTTTCATCATGTTGTCCCAAAACGCAACTAAAAGCTCCGTCCAGTACAGACAAATAAAGCAGGAGTGGTCTTTCTGGATCGGGTGGGACCAGAACGGGCGGTTTGGATAAATACTCCTTGATTTTGTCGAAGGCTTTTTGGCATTCTTCAGTCCAACTTGTTGCATCATCTTTCCTCAACATCTTGAAGATCGTTTCACATATCAGTGTTGATTGTGCTATGAAGCGATTGATGTAATTGAGCGCCCTAAAAAGCTCATCACATCTTTTTTATTCTTCGGAGGTGGCAAATATTTGATTTCTTTGACTTTTGATGGGTCTAATCAATTCCTCTACGACTGATGATGAATCCTAACAATTTTCCGGCAGGGACTCCGAAAGCACACTTTGCAGGATTCAGCTTCAGATTATACCTTCGAAGTCGATCGAGGAATTTCCTCAGATCTACTATGTGATCTGTACTCCTTTTGTATTTGATGATAACATCATCCATGTACACTTCTATCTTTTTGTGTATCATGTCGTGGAAAATAGTTGTCATGGCTCTCATGTAGGTGGCTCTGGAATTCTTCATACTAAATGACATCATTTTATAACAATATATTCCCTACGGCGTGATGAAGGCTGTCTTTTCAGCATCCTCCTCATCCATCCATATCTGATGGTACCCCGCGAAGCAATCCACAAAGGATTAGAGTTCATGTTGGCACAGTTGTCGATCAATACGTGCACTATAGGCAACGGGAAATCATCTTTGGGACTCGCTCTGTTTAGATCTCGGTAGTCGACACATACTCTGACTTTCCTATCTTTCTTCGGAACTGGCATAATGTTGGCCAACCAAGTCGGATACTCGACCACTCTATGAACCTTGGCTTTGATCTTCTTGGTGACCTCTACTTTTATCTTCAAACTCATATCTGTCTTGAAATTTCTGAGCTTCTGTTTTACCGGTGGACATGTAGGATTAGTGGGTAGCTTGTGAGCTACTATGGATGTGCTCAAACCCGTCATGTCGTCATAGGACCATGCAAAGATATATTCATATTCTTTTAGGAATATGATGTACTCTTATTTCTCTGACGGTGATAGATGAATGCTTATGCGTGTTTCCTTAACCAGTTCGAAATTCCATAAGTTAACTGCTTCAATTTCGTCTAAATTGGACTTTGGCTTGTTTTCAAAATTATCCAGTTCTCTGACGATTTTCTCAGGTATTATATCATCTTCCAGGTCCTCCGAATCATTATCCTTATGTTGCGTTGTCCCATTACATGTCACAGGCACATGTTCATCGGGATAGGTACTAATAAAGCTGTAAAAAAAGAATATTTAGAGAATAATAGTAAATACGAAAAGTAGCAATGCATTAATTAAAATCTTTAAAACGTTAACAAATGCGACTCGATGACTCGAGCAATTTTTTCAAAACAAAATACTAAAAATGTCTCAAATGCTCAAAACTATTTTTTAAAAGTAATTGATGCTAATCTGCCAAGGTACCCAGGAACTCGACGGGCCTGGGACGGTGCAGTAGTTTAGTTCTTCAGAACAACTCCTCTTTTCACGTTTTGAATGATAAGGTCTTCCTCCCCCTCCTCCTAAACTATCGCACTACAATCCATATCTTCTTCATCCAGAAATAACTTCCTCATGCCGGCTAAGACTTCATCTTCCTCTGGTGCAGAGGTGGTACTGGTTATTCCAATGGATAATAAGGACCACGCCATGGCGGTGATCAATCTTGGTACTCTTGCCAAGTATATTCATACCCGAGCCCAAAAATTGTACCATGACGTTTTGGTTGTACTGGTTTGGTGATCCCTTGGACGTTTTTTCCGAGACCCTTTCCAGGTTCATACCTTGTCCATAGTAATATGCTTTCTATCTTGTTACTACACTATCTATACTTTTCAATTGAATTGACCCGCTCAATGAGATGGTACGTCTCTCCACCCAGCTTTTTCGTATTCTCAATGACTGGAACGGTCTGATTGGTGTAGATGGGGTTGCTTCCATTCCCATGGCTAATCACTTCTTGATGATTCCGTTCAAACTTCACAGCCTGATGCAGAGTAGAAGCCGCTGCCCCAGCGACGTGTATCCAATGTCGTGCCAACAATAGATTATAGGTAGCAGATATATCCAGCACTTGGAACTCAACATCAAACTAGTTTGGGCCCATGTCATGACCCAAAATACAATAAAGGTCATGATGGCGCCGGACACCACTGTCAGGAAAGCCAACACCAAGAAGTTAATCAAATCCTCATTTTTAGTATTTTCGAAATCATTTATTTCCTTATATTAAAAATAAATAATGAAATTCACTGAGTAAATAATGACGTCTTTAACAAATTTAAATACTGAATAATCCCATAGTCATCCCAGAACCCGGTGTCACAAGTGCATGAGCAATTTCTGGGAATTTAAAATGTGATAGAATAACTGTCTGGAATGAAAATTGGACAGAAAGAGAGTACAATACTCTGAAGGAAACTCTGCTGGCTACGGGTCGTCTCGAGAGATGAAGCTCACCTAAGTCTCTGTATCAATCATGTCGTTGCCCCAACGAGTCCACTAGACATACATGTGCTTGTGCAACAAAAATGCACAACAAGTGTAGTATGAGTACAAAAACAATGTGTACCCAGTAAGTATCCCGTCTAACCTCGAAGAAGTAGTGACGAGAGGTCGACTTCGACACTTACTAGTGGTCCAACAATAAGATACCAAAATGTGTAAAAGTATGGATTTTATAAGGTAATTGCAAACTAGATAAGCATGAAGTAGGTAAACAATTCTTTTAATAACAAGAGATTTCCAAAAATTCATATTTCATCATTTTTCAATTTACCTCAGGCCAGGGTGGCGATATAATTATTTATAGATTTCGAGGCAAGCAATACAAGCATGCGCAAATCATGCCGAGGTCGTACGGCCCGATCCAACATAATAATAAAATGTGCACTGCTAGAGGGTCGAATGTCGCGAACCATAGATGCATCTATTACCCCGCTCGCGAATCATACGTGCGGCACGGTCAATATAAATAAGAGAATTACCCCGCTCGCGAATCATACATGTGACACGGGTACACTTAGGTACACACATTTAAACAGCCAAATCAATAATTCTTTAAGGAGTAATTATTCAAGGATATGACAACTTCTCTTTTAACAATCAATAAAGTGATGTTTAGTCCTTTAGAAATATATTTACCAAATTCGATATGATTTAAGCCTTTTTAAGTTTATCAATAAAATTACAAGTACGGCAAGTAAAGCATCTTTTTGGGTCCTAGACTACCGGGAGTTAAGCATAATAGTAGCTACGCACTGACTCTCGTCACCTCGTGCGTACGTAGCCCCCAAAAATAGGAGCACATATTTACTTATTTCACCTATGTGGTTAATTCCCTCTTATAAGGTTAGAAAGGAGACTTACCTCGCTTTGAAGTTCCATAACCGGCTTCCAAGGCCTTCAATCAACCCAATTCAATGCTCAACGCTCCCAATACTAGTCAATAAATAAGAAAATCCATAAATGCATGCTCTAATACTCACAACAATTTAATTTAGATAAATTCCCAACAACGCATGAAAATTTGAAGATAATGATTACCCATAACTTTACAAACTCAAATATATATTTTGTTTCCAATTCCATGCCCGAATTCGAGGTAACCACCCAAAATACAAAATTCTAGGTCTTCTACCCAAAACCCCACAATCTATTCAAATTTCTATGTTCAAATCCATATATAATCATGAGTTTAATTCAAAACTAGTATAAACCACTTACCTCACGTTTGGTTACGAAAATGGCACTCCCAAGTTGCTCCAAAATAGGCTCCCATGGAGAAAATGAGACAAACCCTCGCTTTAAAAGAACACACTGCCTAGGCCGATTTTCGCACCTGCGGTACACTGGCCGCACCTGCGGAAAGTCCACCGCACGTGCGTTTCCCCCAAGCTAGGAGAAATCCTCTTCTGTGATCACTCATGCGCTTCTGCACCTTCGCACGTGCGACGCTCACCTCGCATCTGCGGGCTCGTAGATGGGGAAATACCCTCGCATCTGCGGCCATCCCAGCTTCGTCCAAATGTCACTTCTACGACCCCACAGCCGCACCTGCGGCATTTTCCACGCAGGTGCGATTACACCAGATACCAGCAGCCTTAGCCTTTCTCAAATTCCAAATTCAATCATTAACCACCCAGAATCCACCCGAGGCCCCCTGGGACCCCATCCAATCACACCAACCAGTTCCAAAACATAATGCGGGCCTGCTCGAGGCCTAAAATCACATCAAACAACGCTAATACCACGAATCGCACTCCAATTCAAACTGTATGAACTTTAGGACTTCAAACTTCCTCATTCGATGCCGAAACCTATCAAATCACGCCCGATTGGCCTCCAATTTTTCACACAAGTCACATTTGACATTACGGACCTACTCCAACTTCCGGAATCAGAATCCGACCCCGATATCAAAAGTCCACTTCCAGTCAAACTTCTCAAAAACCTTCAAATTTCTAACGTTCGCCAAATGACCCCGAAATGACTTACGAATCTCCAAATTCATATCCGGACCTTTCCCAATACCAGAATCACCATACAGAGCTATTCCCAAATGGACATCAATAACATTGAAATGTACTTAAACCCACATTTATGAATTTCTTCCAAAATGCCAACTTCTACAATAGACGCCAAAATGCTCCTGAGTCATCCAAAACCCGATCCAAACATACGCCCGAGTCTGAAATTATCATGTGAGCCTGATGGAACCTTCAAATCCCGAATTCGAGGTCGTTTACTCAAAAATCTAACCTTAGTCAATTCTTCCAACTGAAAGCTTCTGAAATGAGAATTCTCTTTCCAAACCTACTCTGAACTTCCGAAATTCTAGTTCTGACCTCGTGTACAAGTAACAATACTTGAAGTAAAGCTACTCATGGCCTCAAACTGTCGAACGACGTGCTAGAGTTCAAAACGACTGGTCGGGTCGTTACAGCCCATCTGTAGGCTGAGGTTGATTTCTCCAATTGTGGCTCTTTGGGATCCATCAAACGCCTTTACGTTCATGCTTCCCATCTGTATCTCGTGCATGCCTTTACCCAACCTCTTTAGAGTAGTCAGTGGGCATATGTTCAGACTGGATCCTCCATCTATTAGGACCCAGTCAATGAACTTATCCTCAAATCACACCGTGATGTGTAATGCCCTATTGTGACTTGCTCATCTTCATGAAAGGTGATTTTGTGGCTCTCCAGTACCTGCTCGACCATGTTGTCCATCTCCCCACTAGTGATGTTGTTGGTTACATAAGCTTCACTCAACACTTTCATCAGGGCATTCCTGTGTGTCTCGGACTTTTATAGCAGCGACAAGATGGATATTTGAGCCGGAGTTTTAATCGGATGATCGACAATAGAGTATTCCCTTGCTTGTACTTTTATCCAAAGGTCATTAGTACCAGTCTCGAAAATAGTCGGCTTATATGCTATTTATTTCCTTGTTCCTCCCAAGTTTTTAAGTGTATAGACTCTGCCAGTTCTGGTCATGCCTTGTGCCGCACCTGTCTCCTTCATTTTTACTTTCCCTTTTCTCCTAATTTCCGCAACGTACTCCCATAGGATGGCATCAAACTTGTACGATGGTGTGGGAGCTACCATCACAGTGAAGGGTGTAGTTATTTCAACCTCAAATGGTGCTTGGGTTTGTATCACAACTGGCATGAGGGTGATCGGAGACGTCTTAGGATCATCCACCTCTAGAATGAGTCCGATTGACCCTTCCGGGTCCCATTCTTCGTCAGTCTCTATTACATTCACTCCCTCACCTCTGTGATTCGGGAGAGGATTGTAATGCATGTTTGGTGTAGTTTCTTTTGCCTGTATGACCTTGTTGTTGATCAGTGTCTGAATCTTGTCTTTCCGTGTGCGACACTCATCAATTGTATGACCTTTCATGCTTGAATGATAGGCACATGTCTTGTTCGGGTTAATCCACTGAGAAGAATTATCCATAGCAACAGTAGAGATGTGAGTGAAATAACCAGCAGCCTTCAATCTCTCATATAATTGGCATATGGGCTTTGGGGTGTATTGTGTAGGTGGTCTGCGATCAAACTTTGGTCATGGTTTTTGGTAGTTTTGACGGGCAGGTGGAGGTGAATGATAATATGCGGGTTGAGTATCATAAGTGTGGTAGGTAATATTAGGTTGTTGGTATCTGGGGGGTGAAGGTTGATATGTGGGTGGAGGTGTTTGGTATGTGAGTGGAGATTTAGGACCTTGGGCCACCATTACTGCACCTACTTCCTTTTTCTTCGAAATTCATCACCATCCCACTTCTTAATCCCTTCTTCTATTCTTTCTCCTATCTTGATGATTTCGGAGAATTTTTGGCTTTCAATAACCATCAACCTTTCATAGTACTGTGGGTCTTGAGCTCTGACGGAACTTATTCATTTGTTCTTCTTCGAGCGTCGGTCTTGCTTTTGCAGCCTCAGATCTCCATCGAGTAGCATATTCACGAAAGGTTTTTGTGGTTCTTTTTGAGGTTTTGAATGTGGAAAACATCTGGTGCGTTCTCCGTGTTGAACCTGAATCTATCCATAAAGTCTGACGCCATGCTTACCCACCTCACCCACTTCTTCGGATTCTAGCTAATATACCAGGACAATGCATCTCCTGTGATGCTTCGCATGAACTGTTTCATGCGGATTTGTTTGTTTTTGACCACTCCTACCACCTTGTCACTATATGTCCTCATATGCGCTTTTGGATCACCAGTTCCATCGAACATTTCAAATTTGGGACAGTTTGTAGCTCTCCGGCAACTCTACATCTGGCTGAATGCACAAGTCTTCATAATTCAAACCTTCAACGCTTTTACCACCTTCGACATTCTGAACTCTGCCAGTGAGCTTCTTGAGTTCTTTCGCCATATTCTTAATGAACAAGTCCTTCTCAATTGATTTAGGTATGTATAGGGTTTGTTGCAGGGTGTAGGGTAAGGTTTCCACATATATTGGATTGCTTTAGTGGACTCCGGGGGTCTGGGCATAAGGGTGGTCATTTGTTGAGTTTTGGGGATCAGGAGTGGGTTGCGGCACATTCTGGGGAGTGTGATAAGTGGTAGTCTATGGGCATTGGGTTGGGTGGTGATGGTGTTGTTGAGGAGTTGGTACTAGAGGAGGATTAAGGCTTTGAGGATGTGTGGGGTACTAGTGTGGTGCATGATGGTTTGGTGGTGGGTTTTGGTTTTGCGTGTTTTGTGGTGGTGCTTGATTCTGGGTATTTGGATTTTGTAGGTTAATATCAACAACATTTAGGGTGAGAGAGAGGTTTGCCAAGTTTTGGACCTGCTCAAGTTCTCCTTGTAACTCCAAGATTTTCTGTTTTAGTAGTAAGACCAGTTCATTCTGTGCCGGAGTGCTTTGGCCATCCGAAGTTTCGACATTCTCTGCCATGGTGGCATTATCCTTTCTGATACCACTCATATCATCTATTTTATCTTTTCCTTTGTTCTTTCTTTTGGGATCGCTTGGTGGAGGAGGAGGCGGAGGACCTCAGGATCTAGTGTTATATGCTGATGATGCCAGTATGAACGAACCAACCTTTGGGGAATGGGAATAACAAAAGAAAGAAAAAATTAAAAGGTAACCAAGTTAGTAAGGGGTATTGAAAGAATCCTTGCAATATTAAACATGTTTTTCAAAATCACGTAATAATTCGCGTCCTAATTGGGGACCTCATTGTGCCCGAGGTAGGCCTAAGCGACACGTAGATTTGGAGAAAATCGATGCCAATAATTGCGTCATTTCATTAATGTGAAAATGAGCCAAACCTTCACTAAATCGACAATGATAATAAAGTTACTAATGACATTTAGCCTTATTACGATTGAAATCTAAACTAAGCTAGACAATAATAAAGAACATTATTTGCTGGTCTATTTGGTCCCTGAAGGACCTTCTCCATGCTTGGCTCTTTTGACTCCATCAATCAAGTTTCCTAAGTCGCGCATATCCCATAATAAGTAAGCCTTTGCTAGGTGCCCTCCTTCGCTACCATCTGTGTTTTGACAATCCGCAAGCCTCTTTCTCATCTTTCCCTTAAGCTCCATCAATCCTTATTCTAGATACTCCAACCTTTCTGTTGACTTAGTGGCGATACCCTTCCATTTATTTATAGCCTCCATGTCCACTTTATGTTGTTCTAGATGCCTAGCTTCAGACTCGAAAACCCTTTTGCGAAGCCTTCTATACTTGACATGTTCCTCAACAGCATCATCAATGATCTTATTTTCCAAATTGACCACTGGCTTGACGTCTCCTGCTATATCATATATCAACCATGATGGATAGAATACACATGACCGGAATGGTACCTGTCTGGATCGATAGTCTCTTCTTTCACAATGACTTTCCGGTTCCACATATGTTGCGCCTCGAACTTGAAATGAATGATGTCCCCTTTGAAATCTGCCTTGTACTGGACCATGTTGGAAACCCGAAGTATGACCTGTTTTCTTCCGGCTTGTCTCATTACCCTTATAGGAGCATAAGGATAAATTCCTCGCAACCCGATCAATACCAAATAAGTAGTATCCCTCGACCCGATGATGAACTCACTGCTAGGAAACCATTCAAACATCCAATGAACCTTCTCGTCTGTCAGATTGCTGAAGAAACGTACCCAACTTATAGCACTTCCGGTATGTGCGAACCTATCTGGGATGAATGTCATTTTCTTTGGATAGTGATAAGCTATGTAGTCATTCAATGGCCGTCGTAGAAGCTCTTGACGATATTCTCCCCTCTGAAAGTGTTCCAATAGCCAGACTTGCAATAATAGATTACAACCTTCAAAATGTCAGAATCCCTACTTGCATCGATCTAGAGCGTGGTACAGTTCAGCTAGGAGCATAGGGATGATGGTGTAGGTTTTCCCCTCGATGCCTTCCATTAAGGTCCTTGCAACCCTAGCTAAACGAGTGTGGATCCATTAAGGTCAACAAACCTAAAAAGCAAATGATGAATACATAAACCCGGTGATGCGTCCAACCTAGGGAAATAATGGAGAGTTCCTCATGATGAAGCCGATACGATTTACTATGCCCATAATGCTCATAAAGAAACCCAAAAGGGATGTAGGATTTCTTTAAGCAGAGAAATTCTTCATTTTTCTTAAAGCCCAACATCTTTAGAAAACCGCGAGGGGTGCGATTCTCTTGTACTAATAACCCCGGACTATCCCATGGCAGTTTAGCAAAGCCTCCTATTTCTTCTAAGAGAGGAGTCATTTCTATGTCACCAAATCGAAAGACTGCTCTTTTCTCATCCCAGAACATAATAGCAACCTCAATCACTGCTCTATTTGGTTGGTTATTAAGCAAGGACGGCAAGTCACCAAGTACCCTTCTCATTGATTCTTGTCGCAAGGAGCAAGGACTTTCCACCAGTCAAGTAGCAGAGGAGTGATGTTTTGGACCATGCCGAACCTAGGGACTTCGTGTTTCATTTTCTGCAAAAAAATAAAGGTTAGCCCTTTCCCTCTCTAGATTCGACCATTTACACAATAATGATCAACATATTGGCATATTTTCTCCAAGTAGTGCACATAACATGACAATGCCCATTGGGATTGTGGAAATCCCGTCGGACTTTGGACAAGGCTTATCTTAGCGGGCTATTACGTTAACAACATTTTAACTCATACTAGGTTTAACATGATGCATGTACATTTGTTTGGAGTAAGGTTTCTAGAATGGTCTAGACATGTACTCTCAAGTGGAAAACTTGAGAGTGAAAGACACGGGACCATCAACTGCACTGCTGATCGACTAATCTACCGCAAATAAGCCTTTCCGATTTAAAAAGGGTAATTTTGGAAGATCACGGACACTCATCAAGTGCCGCTATGTGGATAATTAGCACGAGTGGAGTATGATGTGGAGCATGCTTTATGCAGAGATAATAACACATTTCCAAGTATTTGCATGATTGTATATGTAAAAGCAGTAAATAAAATTGCAAGACCAAACAAGGAAAGAGAATAAAGACAAAAGGAAGAAGTTAGTTTAGTTCATAGAATATGGGTAAATCAGGTAACAAAGTAGACATGATATAGCAATTTTGACAAGATAAAGAGCGCTCATAGCAAGTAGAGGTGAATAGGGGAAGGGATGTGCATGTCATAGAAACAGAGGTGAGAAAGGAAAGAGATGTGCATGTCATAACAGGTTTAAACGAATAGAGGTGAATAAGGGAAGGGATGTTCATGTCATAAATAGAGGTGAATAAGGGAAGGGATGTGCATAAAGAAAATAATCCACATAATCCAAGTTCAATATGGTATGATCCTAAGTATCCCCAGCAGAGTCGCCATGCTCTCGCGCCCCCTTTTTCTCGCGAAATCGGGTTTCGACGTGTGACAACTATTTTAAATGGATATTAAAAGAGAAAAGTCTCCACATAACAATTTTAAGGTGCGTTACGGCACCTATTATGCAAATAACTCTATTGACTAGTCAATGTCACCAAAGATCGGGTAAGGGCTCAGATTACCTCAAAGAAAATGTGTTAGGCACTCTTCGAGGTCCACAACTGTGGGTACCGACTGAACATAGAACTACGTGGATTATGTAATTAGACTAGGTGATCAAGTAAACAAAGAGAATATAAAGGTCGAGGAATTTCATTATAACACAAAGGTAGTTGGTACGACTCTTACAAGAATAGAGCTATAACGGTCTATATTAGGCGATTAAGTGTATAAAAGAAAGAAATGGGGGTACTAAGTTTTTTAGCCTAAAGGATCACCCTGTGCAACATAAATAATGCTTCGCAACCTCTTTAGATAGAAGTTTCTCTTATTATTCAGCTGGCACAGACTATCATCTCCTGCTACCCGATTACTATGTCGAAGTTGTTTACCTAAAGCGTTCTAATTCAGTTCTAAGTCGTGTCCTATATGTGCGCTACTCGTCCCATGCCTATGGCCCAGAAGGCTTGGACCTACTATTTGGATGGTTCTAGACTTCACTTAGGTTGCTCAAAAATGATAAATCTAAAAGACATTTAAAACATGTAGGACTGCACATAAAGACAATAAATGGCTCAAGTTGGCCTCCATATGTAAGCAACAAATGCACGCGAGCATGTTCATCTTATAGGAAGTAGACAAATTTCATAATTAAGACGAATTAGAGTCCTTAAGTCCTATAGACATGGCTTCTTTGTAATTCTGATTTTCAAGCACACATGCAGTGTTGTTGTCTTAGAACAATGAATTTGCAGATCGTAAGTATTACAAATCCTATAGGCATGATCTCTAAATTGTTTGCGCAATGAGGCAGTGAAACCGTTTGACAGTTCAAAACTGCCCGCATTTGATTTTATCATTGTACTTTTTAGGTGAGCAACAAGACCCTATAGGCAAGATTTCTAAGAGTTGGCAATTGAAACTGGTTCTAGAACTTTTCATTCCTATAGGCATGCTTTCTAGGCGAGCAATGTGATGGAAATAACAGTAATAGTAGCAAAATCAATTATAGTCCTATAGGCATGGTATTTACTAAGGGTGAATCCCATTGTTAATGGGATTAGGAGAGGAGTCGGTGAAGGGCGACGATTAGGGTTCTTCAGAGAGGGGCGAGACAGATAGAGTTTAGAGGCGGCGGGTAGTGGGATAATAGGGTTAGGGTTTAGGTTTAATGGATTTAAAAGGGGGGATGGTTTGTGAGCCGTTGATCTCTAAGATCAACGACCAATATTAAAGGGAGGTGGGGCGGGTCATACAAAACGGTCATGGGGTGATGGGTTGCTGGTATTGGGCTATGGGTTATTGGGCTAGAGTTTTAGGTGTGGGCTGGTGAACTAGGGTCCGAATTTGGCCTGTTTTGGGCCAAAATTTAAAATAGAAGAAATTAAAGAAAAATAATTTAATGAAATAACTAAAATTAATATAAAAATACTATTAATGCAACTCAGTAATCTAAAACAACAATAGAAGATTAAAAAATGTAAAAAAATATTTTGACCTTGAATAAAATAACAAATGCAGTAGATTGCAAAATATAGGTTATTATTTCATCCATATATATGGATGAAATAATAAATTTGGATGACTAAGTCATCAAAAATAAATTGAAGGAATAATTAGTAAATATTCAAGTATTTTAAATATGAGAAAACTAATTTTAAAGCTCTAAAAATTATGAAACAACAACAACAACAACAACAACAAACCCAATATGTTCCCATCAGGTGGGGTCTGAAGAGGGTCGTCTGTATACAGACCTTTCCCCTACCTAAAAGGTAGAGAGACTGTTTCCAATAGACCCTCGACTCAGGAAGGATAATAAGAAGAAGCGAATAGCAAGAAAGGAAGAAACGAGGAAGAGAAAAGAAAAAGGGAGATAAAGGATAAATAGTACCAAATATTAGCAACAAGGGATACAATGCCTGAGGCGAATAAAATCACATAACATAATAAAAATCTAAGAATATGAAGGGACAAGCGTGCTACTAAGACTATCGGTGAGCAACTAAAAACTACCCACTGACCTTCTACCTTAATCCTCGACTTCCACACCCTCCTATCAAGGGTCATGTCCTCAATAAGCTGAAGCAGCGTCATGTCCTGTCTAATCACCTCTCCCCAGTACTTCTTAGGCCTACCTCGACCCCTTCTCAATCTCGCCATGGCCAACCTCTCACACCTCCTAACAGGGGCATCAATGCTTCTTCTCTTAACATGTCCGAACCATCTCAGCCTCGACTCCCGCATCTTGTCCTCCACGGAGGCTACTCCCACTTTGTCTCGGATAACTTCATTATTACTCTTATCTCTCCTGATACGCCCACACATCCATCTCAACATCCTCATCTCTGCTACTTTCATGTTCTGGACGTAGGAGTTTTTGACTGGCCAATACTCAACTCCATACAGCATAACTGGTCGAACCACCACTCTATAAAACTTGCCCTTAAGTCTTAGCGGCACATTCTTATCACATAAAACACCGGAAGCGAGCCTCCACTTAATCCATCCCGCTCCAATATGATGTGCGACATCTTCGTCAATCTCCCCATTACCTTGGATAATAGACCCGAGATACTTAAAACTCACTCTCTTGGGGATAACTTGAGCATCAAGCTTACCTCTACGTCTGCTTCATGGCTCCCGTCACAGAATTTGCACTCCAAGTATTCTGTTTTGGTTCTACTCAATTTGAAACCTTTAGACTCCAAGGTCTGTCTCCAAACCTCCAACCTCGCGTTAACTATGCTTCGCGCCTCGTTAATCAAAACTATATCATCAGCAAATAGCATGCACCAAGGCACCTCTCCTTGGATGTGTCGCGATAGTACATCCATCGCTAAGGCAAATAAAAACGGGCTAAGAGCCGATCCCTGGTGCAACCCTATAATCATAGGAAATGCTCTGAGTCCCCACCCACAGTCCTCACCCGAGTCTTAGCATCATCATACATATCCTTAATTACCCTAATGTATGCTACTGGAACGCCATTAGCCTCCAAACACCTCCACAGGACCTCCCTCGGGACTTTATCGTACGCTTTCTTAAGGTCAATAAACACCATATGCAAGTCCTTCTTCCTCTCCCTATACTGCTCCACTAATCTCCTAACCAGATGAATCTCTTCCGTAGTCAAATGCCCGGCATGAATCCAAACTGATTCTCAGAAATAGACACACACCTCCTCACCCTGGCCTCCACCACTCTCTCCCAAAGCTTCATAGTGTGACTCAACAAATTGATACCCCTATAATTGTTACAATTTTGGATATCACCCTTGTTCTTGTAAAGCGGAACCATCGTGCTCCACCTCCATTCTTCGGGCATCTTTTTTGTCTTACAAATAACACTAAACAGCCCAGTGAGCCACTCTAAACTTGCTCGCCCCGCGCTTTTCTAGAATTCCACCGGGATTTCTTCTGGCCCTTCGCCTACAATACCCAAAATTCCGCCGGCTCTCGGAGTGCTCCAACTCACCCAGAACAATGCGTCTATCGCCCTCCTTGTTCAACAGCTTATGGAAGTATGTCTTCCGTCTTCTCCTAGTAAGTTCCTCATCCATAAATACTTTTCCATCCTCATCCTTGATGCACTTGACTTGGTCTAAGTCACGGGCCTTTCTCTCCCTCACCTTCGCCAACCGGTAAAACTTCTTGTCCCCGCCTTTGCCCCCGAGCTCCTCGTACAAACGAGCAAACGCATCATTTTTAGCCGTCATAACTGCTAACTTTGCCTTTCTGTAACACTCCCGATAAGATCTTTTTTCCTCCTCGTTTGTACTCTCTACTATATTTAAATAAATAGCTTTCTTAGTTTCCACTTTACCTTGGACCTCTCCATTCCACCACCAGTCCCCTTTATGACCCCCGGGAGAGCCCTTCGTGACCCCTAAGACCTCTCTAGCAGCAACCCTAATGCAATTCGCAGTCGTGAACCATATACTAGACGCGTCCCCCTACTCATCCAGGCCCGCATAGCCAATAACTTCTCCCCTAACTCCTGCGCTTTGTCCTTGGCCAAGTTACCCCACTTGATCTTAGGTTTCCTGTACACCATCCTCTTCTTCCTACTCCTCTTGATCTCCTGATCCATAACTAGGAGCCTATGTAGGGTCGTGAGGTGCTCACTTAGGATGACCTTGCAATCAGTGCACAGACCTTTATCGCATTTCCTTGTAGAGAAGATAATCAATCTGAGTGTTGCCCATTGTATTCCGGAAAGTAACCAGGTGCTCTTCCCTCTTCGGAAAACTCGAGTTAGTTATAACAAAATCAAAAGTTCTAGCAAAATCCAATAGTTAATTACCTCCCTCATTCCTATCCCCAAAACCGAACCCGCCATGAACATCATCATAACCCTTATCACTAGCCCCAATATGACCATTAAAATCTCCGCCAATGAACAGCTTCTCTGTGTGCGGGATACTACGCACCATCTCGTCCAAATCCTCCCAGAATCGCTTCTTGACCTCCTGGTCCAAACCTACCTGAGGAGCATATGCACTAATCACGTTTATAGAAAACTCACCAACTACAAGCTTAATACTCATCAACCTATCATTGACCCTCCTAACCTCGACCACGAGCTCTTTGAGGTCCTGTCAACTAAAATGCCTACCCCATTCTTACCCCAGCGCTTCCTGAGTACCATAATTTAAACCCGTCTACATCTCGTGCCCTAGTACCCTTCCATCTAGTCTCCTGAACACACGCTATGTTGATCTTCCTCTTCTGAAGAATCTTAACTAACTCTATAGACTTCCCCGTCAACGTCCCAATGTTCCAAGATCCAACTCTCAGCCTAGAGGCTTCCTTACCCCCTTCCCACTCCTGGACCCCAACCCCAGTCCCACCCGAGGACATGACCTTACTCTCACATCATTCACTACCGCCATTATAAGCAAAATATATTAGGTAAACTCTACCACTAAGAACAAGTAGCGGGAACGAAGGACAAGGTAATTGCTAGTATCCAAAGTAGAAGCTAAGCAAATACAACCTGTGCACTTGATGGTGTAAAGTCAGCAAGGTATTCAGGAGCATCTACCACTTCCCATATAACAGCAAAGCTACAATTCTTGACAATTTGATTCTTTTTATGTAGCCTTGTGATATGTGATATGTCCCACAGCAATAGGAAAGTCTCGACCTACAACAAGAATCTGGTTTCCATGGCAATCTACGGAGAAAGGTTTGCATATCTGTTCAGGTAACAGAATTCCTTCTACCATATCCCAGGGGTCAGTTTCTGTATCATAAACCTTTAGTTTTGTTCGTTCGTGTTGTGACATAACAAATAATTGTTCATAAAACCACAACGCTTGGACAAGTACAACCTTCTTGTAGACCGGAAGCTATTTCCTCCCAATTATTTGTTTCAGGGTCATAGATTTGCCCCTGGGCACAACTAAAAAGGGCCAAAACCAACCTTCTGTCATCAGAAGCTTTCCGTTAAGAACTACGGAGTCATATGAAGCCATGTTCACCCCCATATTAGCAAAAGGATGCCAAGTATCTTTATCAGGATCCGGGACTTCAGCAGAGTTGATTTCATTATAAAGATCTGAGTTGTTTCCCCCACCAACATAAATCATCCCATTAATAACTCCACTAGTAAAAAAGGACCTTACAATGATCATCTTCTTCATAACAGTCCAACGATTTTTTCGAACTTCATATTTCAACACCACATTAAGGGGACAATTATCAGAGGCCACTCCACGCAAACATAGAAAACACCCTCCTCACGAGGCAAGGCAATTTACAACCTGAATCCGTGGGGAATTTTTTTTTCCTTGGACGGCATAGCAGGGATTGTGTGCCAGGAAAAGTTGTTAAGATGAAAAACTTTCCACAAAATTTTTTCAGTAGATTTATGAAAGGCAAAGACTAAAAGCCATGGATCATAAAGACTTGCTCTTTACTGCCGAAATGTGAATACCATCATTTACAAACAACCCTTCAGTTTATGTGGTTATCCACTGGTATCCGGAGGAGGAAATGGAGAACAACATCATCCGGAAGTCCAGGAATTAGAGGTTCTCCTTTAAGCCACGATTGGAACTCAAGAGAGTGATCAAGCAGAGCGAAATGGGTTGCAGCTAACCTAAACTTTGGGGACAAGGTCATTTGTGAATCCCCTAACTGGTGCACTGGAGCCTGATGTGTTGATAGCCTTAGTCTTTGCATCTTTTATCTTGTTTAAAACAACACCAAGAATCAAAAATATTCAATTCCCTATCACCAATTTCCAATGTTCCTTTCTCTTCTTGATTAAAATCACATCTTAAGACACACAAATTCTGAGATATGAACACAAGAGCACACCATTCAGGTACACCGGCACAAAGATAGATGCCCTGGTTATATGCATAGGGTATGTAAAGACTTGATCCTTAAAACCATAAAACCCCAAATTGGAAACCAAAATACAAATTAATAGGAAAAAAAATGAATTTTAAAAACCCTTTAATCCAGCTTATTTGGCCAAAACTTTCACTTTTCATACCCTCCTAGCCCAATAGTATAAACACATTCAAACTTAACAAGCAACTTTGTAGCTTAAAAACATATATAGAGAAAGAGAACCAGCAAATACCAAACTTGAGCAACAACAAGCAATCACTAATTCTCAAAAGCACCACAGAATTCAGGTGATACCCATAATTTCTCAACAAATCAATAAACTCAAGAATCACAAAATCACATAAAAAAGGACAGCCCTTTCCACAGTTTACACAACCTTAGCTCAAAAAGACAAAAAGGTCAGGACTTTTTTTTTTTTCTTTTTTTAATATTTTCCTTATTTTTATTTGAGTGATAAAAAATCCTTAAGAGCATCTCCAACCCTTCCCTATTTCTCTATAATGGAGACTTTTTTCGCCATAATGGAGCTCCAATGCTCCCTCATTTTTGCCCCCAGAATAGGAATGAATAGTGTTACTCCAAATATGGGCTGTCACTATTCATCTCCTCAATTACTATTCATGCTTATTTTATTATTCTTTTTGTTATTTAACTCTTTTAATTTATCTCTTTATATATACCTATTTATGTTTATGTAATATATTTATAGTATTAATTTACATCTTAACTTTGGTGTATAATTTTGATAAATTAATTTTTGTGCATTTATTATTTTTATGTAAAATTGTTAGTTAATTTTATTATAAGTTATAATTGTACAAAAAATATAAATCATCTCAAAAAATTAATGGTGCAAATATAAAATATTAGATGTTGCAAAAATTGAAAGGTGCGGGTATAAAATATTAGATGCTGTTAAAATTGAAAAGTGAAAAGTGAAAATACATTAAAATTGAAAATACATGAAAATTGAAAATACATAAAAATTTAAACTACGGTAAATAGCATAATAACTTAGTAAGGAGGTATGTCGTTTCCAGATACACCAAAATCATTATAGTATTGAGTGGATGGGGCCGAGGATTGTTGTGGCTGTGATTGTGAAAATTGTTGACTTCTTTTATACATTATTCGTTGTTGTTCTTGTCGCATAAATTCACGACGAATCGGATCGACAATAGAATCTGCATCCATCATTAAACTTTATTTTCTTCTTTCGTTTATTTTAGTCTTAATTTTTCTTTTTGAGCAGTCAAAACTTCTTTTTTTTCCTTGGTTGTATTATTCATCACCTCAACAATTCCATTATTTTCACAATTGTTGCAGGACCATCACGTTTTTGGACAAAAGAAGTGTTACATGATATAATAACTACATGTATTATATTGCACAACATGATAATAGAGGATGAACGTGATCTTAATGCACCAATTCAAGATGGTTGAGAATGTCCACCTCCAACGATAAAATGGTAGTAGATGAAAATCATCGATTTGAGCAATATTTAGCTCGACACAAAAAAATTAAGAACAAAGATGTTCATTTTGCACTTCGTACTGCATTAATAGATCATTTATGGGAGCATATTAGAGATGGAAGTTGAATATTTATATAATATTTAATATGAATTTTACATAATGTAATATATATTTGATTATCTTGTATGTCAATGATTTTACTTTTATTTGAATTATTCGTTAATATATACAATCTATAATATTTGTATACAAATTATATTAATTAAAAATTTATGTTATAAAATAATTTTAAAAAAGAAAAAAAGATAGTTTTTCTTCAATAGAAATAAGAAAATAAAATTTTAATAATATAATATTGAAGAGAGAAAAGAATATAAAAATGTGATATTTTTTTTTTTGAAGTAATAATTGAAGTAACTTTAATGCATTTTAGAATTTATTGTATTTTGGAGGAGAAAATAAAGATAAGTGTGGAAGATGGCCTAACAGAAGAAACAAGACTTATAAATTATAGAAAAATCAACCGATCCCAGTAGAGAGTAAAGATGGAAACTTAAGTCGTGAGCCACCAGAATGTGCAACTTTATACATAACTTTTTTTATTCATTCAAAAAGAAGATTGACTAATCCATAAGACTATTTTGCTTCAAAAGCAAGAGATTCTTTTCATTTTCCTGCTTTTTTATTTGGGCTCCAACTTCACTTGATATAGCTCTCACGCTGCAATGAGGAGCGTGTGATTTACTAAAACACCAAACCAGTTGTTTCATAATCAGGTGTTAAATCAGTTCTCATTTCTAATTCTTGGGATAGAGGTTGAGCTCACGCGCTTCATAAGCAAATGAAAACCACTAGAATTATGTGCAAAGCACAAAGCAACAAGTACAATCCTCGATCTCCCAAACACCTCTCTCGTTTTAACTTATGTCATGCTTTTCCTTTTTAAAAAAAATATTTAATAAGTTTTTAATTTTAATATTTTAGCTTATCTTTAACCGATACACCCTCCGTCTCATATTATGCGTCGTGTTTCTATTTTACACGCCCCTTAAGAAATATTAATTAGGAAAGAAATTAGACTATTATATCCTTATTTATGTCTTAAGATATAATCTCTCTTCATCGAGTATTTATTCTATTTATGTGTTAGCTTTATCTTCAAGAACAATTATTACTAAGGGTAAAAAAGGAAAAAAATAATCAATTTTTATCTTGAACTTCTAAAATGATAAATAATTTGAGACGACTATTTTTAGTAACCATGACTATTAATATGAGATGGAGAAAGTACTTTCTTTCAGGAATACCATGAAATATTTACGTTTAATATTGCAAGATTTAAAAGATATTTTTAGTATGTGAAACACATATAAATATCAGAATTATTTTAGAGAATAAAACTCAAGAAAATTAAATAATTGAACTTAGTACTACAAGATGCTATGTACTATATGCTTATGAATTACCTTAGATTATAAAGTAATCAACCTACGCCTTCGGCGATGGGACGGTGAGGAAGAACTAAGAAAAGCAATACAAAGGTTCATTTAGCATGTTTCACTGCATCGGCGAGTCGGAATGGGGAATCAGGCAAATTGACACCAGTTCAAGGAACCCTAATTCGTGAAAAAAAGGGGCGATTACCCCAAAATCAATGGAGATTTCAAGGACGACGACACCAGGTACAACTAGGAATTTGAATCCACAGTACACGACCGAGCAAGCTGAATTTCAACAGGATGAGGTACTGAATTTGAACAATTTGGTAAAAAAAAGGTTGAAGGAGAAAATATTGATGTCACTAGCATTGGGAAGCAATTAATTACAATTAAAGGAAATGCGAACAGGAAAACCACAAATGAGGTGATAGGAACTCAATTGCCATTGAATGAGAGCTCTAAGGATGACATGCAAAGTGTGAAGCTAGAGAAGGAAGTCAGTGTAGAGACTAGAGGCTCTGGGGTTCAGGCACCCAAAACTACTGGTGGAATAAATGCAAATGAAAGGCAAATCCTGGGCGAATCTGGTCGCTGATAATACATTTGCTGCTAAAGGGATGGGGCTTACCTATGTTGCACCAATGATTCAAAATGGTGAGAAAATTGTTGAATTACAACAAGCTAAATTTGAAAAGGAAGCAGAGAAGTGGAAAATGATAGTTATTTTGTATGTTGTTGAAGATACACCAAGTATTGGAGCTATAGAGCGATTCTTTGCCTCGCAATGGAACTTTGTGGCTAAGCCGAAAGGGTACTATCATAATGTTGGCTTCTTTATGGTGAAATTCAGAAGTATAGAAGTGAGGAATTAAGTGCTATACTCAGGACCTTGCACAATCAGTAATAAGCCAGTAGTTACCAAGTCTTGGACCCCTAATTTCGATTTCAAAGAAGAGGTAATGAAAACACTTCCCCTATGGGTTAAACTGCCTAACTTGCCATTGAATTGCCGAGGAATAGATTCACTAAGTCGTATAAAAAGTGGGCTGGGGAATATAATATATGCTGACGAGTGTACAACTAAAGTAGAGAGGATCTCCTATGCTAGAATTCTCGGGGAAATGGGCATCACCATGCCATTACCTACGAAAGTACCAGTTAAAAACCCAAATGGCAGATAATTCGAGCAAGCAATTACCTGTAACGACCCAACCGGTCGTTTTATGTTCTAGGACTCCGTGTCCCGTAAATGAGACTTTCCGTAGTTGCTTCTACTGATTTATGTCTTGCGGGGACGGGTGATTCGAGGTTTGGAGGAGTTTGGAGTGGTATAGGGACACTTAGTTCCTTAAGGTTGGCCTTAAAAGCCAAGTTTGAAGGTCAGTATTTTTAGTAAACGACCTCGGGATCGAGATTTGAAGGTTCCGGTAGGCTCGTAGGATGATTTCGGACTTGGGTTTGTGTTCGAAACGGGTCATGATGACCCGGGGCGTTTCAGCGCCTAATAGTGAATTAAGGTTTTCTTAAGTTCAAACTTGAAGTTTGGAACGTGTTTTTGTGTTATCGAGATCCAAACAGAATTCCGAGACCGGGAATAGTTTCGTTATGTCATTTATGACTTGCTCGCAAAATTTGGTGTCATTCCGAGTAGTATAAGTAAGTTCGGCGTACTGAAAGCGAATTCAAGAACTTAAAGTTCTTAAGTTTGATCCAATAAGTTTTGGGGTATGATTTTTAGATTTAGCGTTGTTTCGGACGTTTCGAAGGCTCGAGCGAGTCCGTACTATGATTTAGGACTTGTTGGTATATTTGGACACGGTCTCGGGTGGGCCCAGATGCCATTCGGGCATCTAGCGAGGCAAAAACCAGCCTTAAATGACTGTTGGTGCACCAGATCTGGTGCGACCGCACCTGCAGAGGTCAATTCGCAGGTGCGAGACCGCTTCTGCGGTTCCAGACTCGCAGGTGCAACTCCTGAGGGAGCTGCCCATTTCCGCATATGCGTACTCCTTTTCGCAGAAGCGGAGCCGCAGGTGCGAACTCTGCTCCGCAGGTGCGAAGCCAGATCCCCTTCCCCTTCTTCGCAGATGCGATATTTTTTTCGCAGATGCGAGACTACAGGTGCGGTCCTCGAGCCGCAGGTGCGAAAATCCTGTAGGCAGTGAGTTTTATTTTAAATACGGGACTTAGCCATTTTTTAACATTATTCTTCATCTTTGGGCGATTTTGAGAGCATGCAATGAAGGTATTCGACCTAGCTACTGTAAGGTAAGTAATTCCTACTATAAATTTAGCTTAATACTTAAATTCTTAGGTAGATTAACACATCAAATTAGTGGAAATCATGAGTTTAGAGTAAAACCTAGGTTTTTGACAAAAATGGGAAATTACCAAGAAAATTGTTAAGGAATCATACAAAACCTATATAATATTGATCCTTAGGCCATGGGTGATAGTTTCCTTAAAAAATTTCCGGAATCCGAGCATATGGGCCCGGAGGTGTATTTTAGGATTTTCCCAATTTAGGTTGAAATGATCATTTAAGTTTGAGAATTAAGGACTTTGAAGTATAGACTGATTTGTTTATGCAATATTTGACTAGTTTCGAGTCTTTAGGCGACGAATTTGGAGTTTCATGCGCATTCTTGACCCGGGAAGTAGACTTGACACGAGGTAAGCCTCCTTTCTAACCTTGTAAGAGGGAATTTTCCCCATAGGTGAATTAAATGATTATGTGTTATTGTTTGTGGGGGACTACGTACGTGCGAGGTGACGAGAGCCCGTGCGTAGTGACTATTATTGTTATGTCGGGGTAGTTAGGCCCACACCATGCCATGTGAATTACATTAACTTGAGTTATATGCTTTGTAACTTCATTGTATGTAACTTTGTTTCAAGAAAATCGAGAATTTGGTATTTTAAAAGAATTGTTATTTGGAAAGTATTGAAAGAAAGATGTTGTGTTTGCATGCGACCTCTTCGCAATTTATATCCCGCGAGTGGAGTGATTATTTCCCCTATGCTCATGGGAGCGGGTTGTACGCCACGGCAGGTTAATAGATGCATCTATGGTTCGCGACGTTCGACCCTTCGGCAGTGCATAGTTATTACTATTATTATGTTGGCCCAGGCCGGATGTCCTTATTCCACTATGCGCATGCTATTTGCTTGATGTTTTTATGACTATTGAGGTGTGAAATATCCTGGAAGAACGAACGGGAAATTTGTAAATTGGTGCTTTACCACGTATTTGGATTTTGATTACGATTCGATATTTATTTCTATACTATCCATGATTACATGTTGTCCTCTATTAAAATATCACCTAAATATACTGTTTGGCCCTTAGTAAGTGTCAAGTCGGCCTCTTGTCACTACTTATTCGAGATTAGGCGGGATACTTACTGGGTACATATTGTTTATGTACTCATGCTACGCTCTGTACTTAATTGTACAGGTTCTGAGGCAGGTGCATCTGTGTACCAATCCGAAGCTCGTTCTTGATTTATACCTGGTCGAGGCTTCACGATGAGCTGCTTCTCTTGGCGACTTCCAGCAGCACTTTGGAGCTATTCTTTTTCTGTCTATACTTACTCAGACAGTAGGACAAACTTTTATTCTTTTGATATTATTCTACTAGATGTCTGTAGACTTGTGATACTAGTTCCTGGCACACACGCTTTAGACTATATTTTTTTCTTTGGAATGTAATCGTAAATTATGATTTCATGATTATTTATTTTGTACAAAGTTTCCTAAGTTATTCATTTCTACTTAATATCTCAAAACTAAGTTAAGCAAGTGTTGAAAATGTTTTTGGTAAACTACATGAAACTCACTAGTAGATAATGGTTGGCTTGCCTGACTGCGTTGTTGGGCGCCATCGCGACTTGGGTTAGGATTTGGGTCATGACAACATGGTACCAGAGCCCTAGGTTCACGTATGTCTCACAAGTTACGGGAAAACCCAATAGATTCCTGCGGATAGGTACAGAGACGACTGTATTTATCTTCGGGAGGTTATAGGGTGTTAGGAAATCTCTCTTTATTCACCTTCTATCTTGCAGTTGATGGTATACTAAATCTCACTCTTCTATTCTCTCACAGATGGTGAGGACACGTGCAGCCAATGTTCTGTACCCGGGAGGGGCCGCTACCCCCGTCATCCGAGGCCGTGGCAGAGGCCAGGGGAGGGCACCGGCCCGAGGTAGGGGACAAGGGCGTCCCAGGACTGTACCAGTTACACCCCCAGCGGATCCAGTAGAGGATCCCATCACTGAGGAGTAGGGCGAGGTGCTCGCAGCAGATCCTGCCCCTTTTGACTTTATGACATCTCCAGGATTTCAGGAGGTCATGGGTCGTATGATACGGTTCATGGACACCATGACTCAGGCTGGTTTATTTCCAGCAGATCCGGCCACATCTCAGGCGGGAGGGGGAGCACAGACCCCTACTGCACAGGCCTCCGGACATCCAGCAACAGTATATCTGACCCTGGGTACACTGCCCGTGGGCGGGGTCCAGCCAGCAACAGCAGCACCTAAGGTCAGACTAGCTGCGAACGGTGATCCGCAAAAGTTATTAGACAGGTGGACCAAGCTCCACCCTCCTGTCTACAGAGGCGAGCGTCATGAGGATGCACAGGACTTTAATTATAGGTGCAGGGACAGACTGCACAACATGAGGATACTGAAGTCTCATGGAGTTGACTTCACTACTTTTCAGCTAGAGGGCAGGGCCCGCAGATGGTGGCAGTCCTACATTCTTGGAAGACCGGCAGATTCCCCTCCCATCACTTAGGAGCAGTTCACTCGGCTATTCCTGGACCGGTATATTCCACCCTCTAATAGGGAAGAGCTGCGATATCAGTTTGAGCAGCTGGGGCAGGGTCAGATGTCAGTGACCGATTACGAGGCTAGGTTTTCTGAGTTGTCTCGTCATGCACTCATGATACTTCCTACTGACGCATAGAGAGTGCGGAGATTTGTAGCCGGGTTGCATCCAGGTATTAGGGCCAACATGGCTTGAGAGGTGGAGATAGGGACTCCTTATCAACTTGTGGTAGATATTGCTCGCAGGATCGAGGGTTATCGGTCGAGGAGCAGAGGGCAGGGTCAGCAGGATAAGAGAGCTAGATTTTCTGGGGATTTCAGAGGTGCTCCAGCTTGGGGAAGAGGTCAGTTTGGTAGGGGCCAGCCTAGTAGGCCCTCATATTCAGCAGCACCACCACCACCACGAGGTTTTCCAGCGAGGCCTTATTTCAGCGCCATGCCGGAGAGTTCTTACCGCCCGCCAGCTATTCAGGGTTCCTCCGGCGAGTATTCTGCTCATCAGGGGTCTTCTAGCCCTTACTTCAGTGTTATGCCCGAGAGTTCACATCGCCCTCCCACTATTCAGGGTTCTTCTTCAAGGTAGCAAGCCATGGTGCCGGGAGGTTGTTATGAGTGTGGGGATCCAGGTCACATGAAGAGGCATTGTCCCAAGCTTCGGGGCAAGGCAGTGCAACAGGGTCACCAGCCTATGAGATCAGCACCAGCGGTTCGGCCACCCAGAGGTGGAGAACATGCTAGTAGGGGTCGTCCCAGAGGTGGAGGCCAGGCAGGGAGAGCCCAGTCAGCTCCTGTTTATTCCGATGGAGGTCATTCATCCGACGCTCCAGCCAGATTCTATGCTATTCCGGCCAGATCAGATGCAGTGGCCTCAGATGACGTGATCACAGGTATTATTTCAGTATGCAGTAGAGATGCATCGGTATTATTTGATCCAGGGTCCACTTATTCATATGTATCAACCTTATTTTCTCATTCCCTGGATATTCCTTGTGAGTCCTTGGGTACTCCTGTTTATGTGTCCACTCCCGTGGGTGATTGTGTGGTTGTGGACCAGATTTATCGGTCCTGTGTGGTTACATTTTGTGGGTTCGAGTCCAGAGCGGACCTCCTGTTTCTTGATATGGTTGATTTTGAGGTCATCCTGGGCATGGTTAATAACAGTCATTTAACATTATAAGAATATGAATTTTTTTCATAAATAAAGTAATTATAAGTATATACGGGCTACTATTGTAAAATGTGCAATTTTAATCTTTAAAAATCCAAATTTAATTATAAAAAATACACCAAAATATTTAAACCTAGTATGGATGTAAATGATGAAGTTAGATGATCAAAATCATTTTAAAATAATTTGTGATGCAATTAATGATTATTTATCTAATAAAATATGATAATAAATTGATTTAAAAATCTTTAAAATTATAGAAAATGAGGGGAAAAAAGATTGTATGTGTTTACAAATCAAATGATGATGCATATGTGATATTTTGAAAGTATATATATATATATATATATATATATATATATATATACCAGAGTAGATCTTTTGCTGCTCAGTATGATCTTTTTCTATTCCACTGTATCGTATGGCACCGGCGGAGTTGAAGGAACATCTTTAGGAACTCCTTGAAAAGGGGTTTATTCATCCTAGCGAGTCACCTTGGGGTGCACCGGTTCTATTTGTAAAGAAGAAGGATGGTTCTTATGATGACCCAAAAGGGGTCATCCCGTATATTCTATCTAATTCTATGTTCTGAGGTCCTGAAAATCTCCTTCTATCTCACCTCGATTTGCGTGCGCAGCCCGGGCATGTAACCGGGAAGCCTTTATGTGAAAATTGATAAAAATAAAAATTTTGTATTGAAAATTTGAATAAAGTTGACTTCAGTCAACGTTTTTGGTAAACGGACGCGGACCCGTGATTTGACGGTCCCGGACGGTCCGTAGAAAAATATGGGACTTGGGCGTATGCCCGGAATCGAATTCCGAGGTCCCAAGTTCGAGAAATGAATTTTTAAAGAAAATTATTTTCTGAAAAATATAAAGGTTTTTGAAAATAAAATTTGAGGCGAAACTTGTGATATCGGGCCCGTATTATGATTTCGAAGCCCGGTACAAGTTCGATATGATTTATATATGTTATCTGTGAAATTTGGTAAGAAACGGACTTAATTTGACGTAATTCGGACCTTAAATGCAAAACTTAATGTTATAGAAGTTTGAAGAATTTTCATGGATTTTTAGTTTAATTCATCATGTTAGTGTTATTTTATGAGGTTTGAAACCTCGAGCGAGTCCGTGTTAGGATATATGACTTGTGTGTGTGGTTGGACGGGGTCCCAGGGGGCCTCAGGTACGTTTAGGAAGCTCATCGGGTGTTAATAGCACTTGGGAGACAACTGAACCATTACTGGTTCTGGTGTCTCGCACCTGCGATGGACCTTTCGCAGGTGCAGACACGGAGGTGCGACGAGGAGCTCACAGGTGCGGAACTTAGCCCAAACCCCCAATCCTCGCAGGTGCGATTAGTTTCCGCAGGTGCGGCCATTTGACCGCAGGTGCGACCCCAGACGTTTTAGTGGGTTTTCGCACCTGCAATGATAGTTTCGCAGGTGCGGGACCGCAGGTTCTGTCCCAGGGGCGCAGGTGCGGAATTGCTGGGCTGAAAAGGGGCAGAACCGAGGGTTTATGTTATTTTCACCATTTTCGAATTGGGGAGCTCGGGAGAGGCGATTTTTGGAGGCTTTTGCACCTGGATAACTTGGGTAAGTGATTTCTATCCATTATAGACCAATTTCCATGCTTCCAATCTTAAATCCAACCTTTAATTTCGAAAATTTTGGGTAGAAAATGGGATAAACTTCGTAGACCAAATTATTGAGTTTTGATTTGGTTTTTGACCTCCGATTTGAGAGATTTTCATATGTTTAGACTCGTAAGTGAATGGGTGTCCGAAAAATATAATTTTTACCCGATTCCGAGACGTGGGCCCGGGGAACTTTTTGGGCGAATTTCCTAATTTCGCGTATTAGCTTCGGACTTATTAATTATTTTGTTTCCTTGTGATGATATTTACTCTATGCAATCGAATTGTCTAGATTTGGGC
>ML439528.1:34124-46381 GCA_005239525.1 Nicotiana knightiana | reverse complement strand
GATAAACTTCATAGACCAAATTATTGAGTTTTGATTGGGTTTTTGACCTCCGATTTGAGAGATTTTCATATGTTTAGACTCGTGAGTGAATGGGTGTCCGGAAAATATAATTTTTACCCGATTCCGAGACGTGGGCCCGGGGAACTTTTTGGGCGAATTTCCTAATTTCGCGTATTAGCTTCGGACTTATTAATTATTTTATTTCCTTGTGATGATATTTACTCTATGAAATCGAATTGTCTAGATTTGAGCCACCCAGGGTTGGATACTCGTGGCAAGAGCATGGTATTGAGTTGATTAGCACAGTCGAGGTAAGTATCTTGCCTACCTTGTGTGGGGGAACTACCCCTTAGGATTGAGTCTTCTATGTTGATTGTAGTCCGCGTACGCGAGGTGACGAGTGTGTACTCGAACTTATTTGCAAATAGATTGCCCGTTAGGGAGTTTTGGGTCCTTATGTTCCCCGTATATGAATTGAACTTGTTATATCTAAAAACCTGATTCCTAATCTCATCTCCTCCTGTTCAAGTTAGAAGTACTTGCCTAGCATTCCTTGTTTCTTATATGATCTTAATTGACTTAAATGAAGACTTTGTTTTTCCTACCGTTATGCTATGTCTTCCTTCATATGCTGCCTATTTACTGAGCATTGTTCAAACTGAGTTTATTCGGTGAAGCTAATTGTCTAAGTGAGATTGGTTATAGTTGATTCCCTTGCCGGGGTGATTTGGTTTCTTGGTTGCGAACTTGAATGTATAGAATCATTGCTATATTTGTCTTGTTTTCCCCTCGTTATGTTGTTCTCTCTTTGTGCTTGGCATTCCTCTCAGTGGCTACTTCTTATGAGCAAGTTGTTACCATTTTTGTGACTTAAGTCTTTGTATTTATTTGCTCATCGCACTTTGTATTCGGCCTTGTTTGATTTCGCGCCGGTTGTGGCAATATATGTTGTCTCTGTCGCATTCTGGTTGTTTTCCCCATGTATTGCATCGCATATTTAAATTGGGACTACGGACAGAGATCTGGGAGCTTTCCCCCTGTACTGCATCGCATATTTAAATTGGAACTACGGACAGAGATCCGGAATCTTTCCCCCTGTACTGCATCGTATATTTAAATTGGGACTACGGACAGAGATCCGGGAGCTTTCCCCCTGTACTGCATTGCATGACAAATTCTGGGTGACGGACTGAGTTCCGGTAGTTTATGATTGAGGAGATTTGAATCGAAAGATATAAATATATATATTGAAAAGTATAGCTGAAAAGCAATTATCTTCAGGAAAAGTTATGTCTAAAGGACTTCTTTTCGAAAGTATATTTGAAAAACATTTATCTTGGAGAATGATAATATTTGAAAGAGCAGTACTTGGGAAAATATATTTTGAACATTACGTGTTTTGATGATATTTGAAAGAGCAATACTTGGGAAAAATATATTTTGATCATCACGTGTTTTGATGATATTTGAAAGGGCAGTACTTGGAAAAATATATTTTGAACATCACGTGTTTTGATGATATTTGAAAGAATAGGACTTGAGAAAATATATTTTGAACATCACGTATATTGATGATACTTGAAAAAGCAGTATTTAGGAAAGTGTATTTGAACACCCCGTATTTGAAGAGACTATGTTATAAAGATTTCTCTTTATAAAAATATATATATACACATTCAGAGAAAGTATGTTTCAAAGAAGAAATTTCTCTATTCCGAAATGATTATATCTTTAAAGTTTTCAAAATGAACTCATGATTTAAAGGTTTTCACTCGAAGGTTTGACCAGTTTTATTGAGTTATTGGCTAAGGCCTGACGTGAATAAATTGATGCAGTGTTGAGTTGCTAGTATTTTTATTGGGTTGAATTTCTCGCCATTTGGATTGCATTCTTTCCATTCTCTTTGCGTATTCTATTATGTTGTCCTTTGATCGTGATTATTGAATTTCCTTCCATATTATTCGATCGTATCGTTAATTACTTTGAGAAATCGTTAGATAATATTTTGTTTCGATCGTTTATACATCTATGCCTTTTTACTTATTAGACCGGTGGTGTCTTTACTAGTCCTCGTCACTACTTCACCAAGGTTAGTCTTGATACTTACTGGGCACCGATGTAGTGTGCTCATACTACACTTCTGCATATTTTTGTGTGCAGCTTCAGGTTATGGTTGTTGGTAGCTGCGCAGATCGTTGTTGAGGAGACTCAAGGTAACCTGTTGCTGCGTTCGAAGGCTTCGAAGTCACCTTCCTGTTTTATTTCTATTCAACTGTACTTACTTATTCCTAGACGGTTGTACTTAGATTTGATAGAAAGATTTCGTAGAGCTTATGACTTGTATTTACCGGGTTTGGGAAGTTGTAAATTCTGTCAAGAATTCTATTTCAAAATTTTTAAAAATTCTACATTATTGTTTTTGTTTATTGGAAATGTTAGGCTTACCTAGTCCCTAATATTAGGTGTCATCACGATAACCAACAGAGAGAAATTTGGGTCGTGACAGTTCTATGAGGACGTGCATTGATTACAGGCAGTTGAACAAGGTCACAGTCAAGAACAAGTATCTTTTGCCACGTATTGATGATCTATTTGACCAGCTTCAGGGAGCGAGGGTGTTCTCCAAGATTGATTTGAGGTCAAGGTATCACCAGTTGAAGATTCGGGATTCAAATATTCTTAAGACAGCTTTCAAGACCCGATATGGCCATTATGAGTTCCTTGTGATGTCTTTTGGGCTGACCAACGCCCCAACAACGTTCATGCATTTGATGAACAATGTGTTTCAACCTTATCTGGACTCGTTCGTTATTGTATTCATTGATGACATCCAGGTGTTGCCTCTTAGCCAGTAGGAGCATGCCCAACATCTGAGGATTGTGTTACAGAGATTGAGGGAGGAGAAGCTTTATGCAAAGTTCTCCAAGTGTCAGTTTTGGCTCAGTTTAGTGGCGTTCTTGGGGAACGTGGTATCTAGTGAAGGTATTCAGGTGGATCCGAAGAAAATAGAGGTGGTGCAGAGTTGGCCTAGACCATCCTCAGCCACGGAGATTAAGAGCTTTCTTGCTTTGGCCGGCTATTACCGTCATTTTGTGAAGGGTTTCATAACTATTGCATCGCCCTTGACCAAATTAACCCAAAAGGGTGCTCCGTTCAGGTGGTCGGATGAGTGCGGGGAGAGCTTTCAGAAGCTTAAGACCGCTTTGACCACGACTCCAGTTCTAGTTCAGCCATCAGCTTCTGGTTTGTGTATTTCGATGCTTCGCCGATTGGTATCGGGTGTGTTCTGATGCAGGAGGGCAGAGTGATTGATTATACTTCGTGCTAGTTCAAGAATCATGAGAAGAACTATCATGTCCATGACCTTGAGTTAGCAACTATTGTTCTTGCCTTGAAGATTTGGCGGCACTATTTGTACGGAGTCCATTGTGATATTTTCACTGATCACCGGAATTTGCAGCATCTATTCAAGCAGAAGGATCTTAATTTACGTTAGCGGAGGTGGTTGGAGCTTCTTAAGGACTATGATATCACCATTCTGTACCACCCTAGGAAGGCCAATGGGGTGGCGGATGCCTTGAGTTGCCGGGCAGAGAGTTTGGGGAGCTTAGCGTATCTTCCAGCAGCAGAGAGACCATTGGCATTGGATGTAAAGGCCTTAGCCAGCCAATTTTTCAGGTTGGATATTTCTGCGCCGAGTCGGGTATTGGCTTGTCAGGGAGCGTCAGTATGATGACCCCCATCTTCTCTTCCTCCGGGAAAGGGTTCAGCGAGGTGATGCCAGGGATGTGACTATTGGTGATGATGATGTGTTAAGGATGCATGGCCGGATATGTGTGCCTAATGTGGATGGACTGCGGGAGTTGATTCTTGAGGAGGCCCACAGCTCGCGGTATTCCATCCATCCATGTGCCACGAAGATGTACCAGGATTTGAGACAACACTATTGGTGGAGGAGGATGAAGAAAGACATAGTTGGGTTTATAGCTCGGTGTCTCAATTGTCAGCAGGTAAAGTATGAGCACCAGAGACCGGGTGGATTGCTCCAGAGGTTAGAGATCCCAGAGTGGAAGTGGGAGCTGATCACCATGGATTTCGTAGTTGGACTCCCATGGACTTCGAGGAAGTTCGATGTTATATGGGTGATTGTGGATCAGCTGACCAAGTCCGCGCACTTCAGTCTAGTTGGTACTACTTATTCTTTAGAGCGGTTGGCTGAGATTTACATCCGAGAGATTGTTTGCCTTCATGGTATCCCAGTTTCAATCATTTCAGGTAGAGGCACACAGTTTACATCACAGTTTTGGAGGGCCGTGCAGCGAGAGTTGGGTACTCAGTTGAGTTGAGCATAGACTTTCACCCTCAGTCAAACGAGCAGTCCGAGCGCACTATCCAGATATTGGAGGACATGTTACGCGCTTGACTCATTGATTTTGGGGGTTCGTGGGACCAATTTCTGCCGCTCGCGGAGTTTGCATATAACATAAGTTATGAGTAGAGCATTCAGATGGCTCCGTACGAGGCTTTATATGGGAGCCGATGTATATCTACAGTGGGATGGTTTGATCTGGGTGAGGCTAGACTCTTGGGTACATACTTGGTCCAGAATGCGTTAGACAAGGTGAAATTGATTCAGGAGCAGCTTCGCACAATCCAGGAAAAAGAGCTATGCTGATAGGAAAGTTCGTGATGTGTCTTACATGGTCGGGGAGAAGGTTCTGCTGAAGGTATCACCCATGAAAGGTGTTATGAGGATTGGGAAGAGGGGAAAGTTGAGCCCTCGTTTCATTGGGCCTTTTGAGGTACTTCAGAAGATTGGGGAGGTGGCTTACAAGCATGTCGAGTCTGCATCCTGTATTTCATATTTCTATGCTCCGGAAGTATATCGGCGATCTATCCCATGTTTTGAATTTCAGCGCGGTTCATTTGGATGGTGATATGACTTATGATGTGGAGCCTGTGGCCATTGGAGCGACAGGTAAGGAAGTTGAGGCCAGAGGATATAACTTCTATAAAGGTGCAGTGGAGAGGTCACCATGTGGAGGAGGCCACTTAGGAGACCGAGTGGGAGATGCGGAGCAGATATTCACACCTATTTGAGACTCCGGGGTATGTTTCTAGACCCTTTTGAGGACAAACGTTTGTTTAAGAGGGGGAGGATATAACGATCCGGCCGATCGTTTAGAGTTATAGTCACGTTCCCCCATTTTCTGCTTCTTTTTGTATCCTACAACTGTATTATGTCTTACCGGGTTGGTTGGTTCGGGTCTGGAGTGGTTTCGGAAAGAATTGAGACCCTTAGTCTCTTAATTGGAAGCTTAAGTTGGAAAGGTCGACCGGATGTTGACTTATGTGTAAACGACCTCAGATTTGAATTTTTATGGTTCCGTTAGCTCCGTTAGGTGATTTTCGACTTAGGAGCGCGTCCAGAATGTGATTTGGAGGTCTGTAATTGAATTAGGTTTGAATTGGTAAAAGTTGAAATTTTGGCGATTTTGGCCGGCAGTGAAAATTTTGATATCAGGTCGGATTGGATTTTCAGAAGTTGCAATAGGTTTGTAGTGTCATTTTTGACTTGTGTGCAAAATTTGAGGTTAATCGGACGTGATTTGATAAGTTTCGGCATCATTTGTAGAATTCAGAAATTTCTAAGTTCCTTAGGCTTGAATCCCTGTGCAATTAGTATTTTTAATGGTATTTGAGGCGGTTTGAGGTTTCCACTAGGTTCGTATCGGGTTATAGGACCTGTATGTTTGGTTAAGGTCTCGAGGGCCTCGTGGTGATTTCGGGTGATTTACGACTTGATTTTAGTTGGGAATTTACAGCTGAAATGTTGTTGCTACTGCTGTAACCGCACCTGCGGAGTGGATACCGTAGGTGCGAGCCCGCAGAAGCGAGGCATGGATCGTAGATGCGGACAAGGAAGATCTGGGCAAAGGGCGTAGGTGCAATGGCATTCCCGCACATGCGGTGGTCGCAGAAGCGGATTACGGGGCGCAGGTGCATGTAAGGACCGCAGGAGCGATGTGACTCCCGCACATGCGAAGAGCGCAGATGCGGTCACTTGATCGCTGAAGCGGAGGTAGTGCTTAAGTGGTTTTCGCAAAAGCGGAGCTTTGTCCGCAGATGCGACTCCGCAGATGCAGAAACTGAGCCGCATGTGCGAGAAGCCTGGTAGAGTATATAAAAATGGGGCTTCGAGATTTTTCCCCATTTTCACATTTTGGAACGCGGATTTTGGAGGATTTTTAGGAGGATTTCGAAGTGTTTCTGAGGTAAGTTTCTTGTGCCTATTTATCTTCAATAATGGTTTTTACCCACTGATTTTACACCTAGTTGCTGAGTTTTTGAGGTGAGATTTGGGAGATTAGGTCTTGGAAATTGGAGAGTGAATTTTGGGGTTTTGGAGGGGCAAATAATGTTGGATTTTGATAAATTTGGTATGGTGAGACTCGTGAGTGAATGGGCTTTCGGGTTTTGTGACTTTTATCGAATTTTGAGATGTGGGCCCAGGAGCCAGGTTCGGGCCGATTTCGGATTTTGGGTAGAATTTCATGTTTTCTTTGTGGAATTTGTGTTTTTAGCCTATATTGATCACCTTGTATTGCTTGTGGATAGATTCGGGGCATTTGGAGACCGATTTGAGAGGCAAGGGCATTTCAGAGTAGGTCTTGCGTAGTTGAGGTAAGTAACGCTTTCAAAATTGTTTTTGAGGGTTCGAAACCCCAAAATATTTATTATATGATTGACATTGAGGTAACACACATGCCAAGTGACGGGCGTGCAGGCGTGCACCGTGAGAATTGTGACCTGGGTGATTCCATGGCACTGTATAGTGACTCTATCTTGTTGATGTTCATGTTTTTACTATGTGATAAAGTAGTTGAGCTGTCAATCATGTTAGATATCATGTTTAGGCTTATTTGTGGTATCGCGGAGACCCAAAGTGGTCGTTTCTTGCTGTCACTTTACTGCTTTTACTGATATTTTGTACTCAGTCATATACATGCATTCCATGTCATATACCAGTCTCAGTTGCTATCTATTGAATCATCATATTACTGTTTCGGGGCTAGTTTCATGATATTTTTTGGGCCCATGAGTGAGACTACAGAGGTTGATGACTGAGTGAGACCGAGAGCCGATTGTGAGTGACATATATGGGATCGGGCTGCATGCCGCAACAGATATATTGATGTTATGATAGCGCTTGGGTTGTAGGAACCCCTCCGGAGTCTGTAACACACCCCCAATGAGTGTTGTTGATATTATTGAGGGATGGATCTTCCCTGCACATGGATCTTGTCCGAAGTACTTGTTACCAAGAGATGGATCTTCTCCACAGGGCTGGGTTGGCCTTTCCTTGGTACTAGGTGACTTATGGTCAGCATTATATATATTCCGGGATGGATCTGTCCTGGCCCGTATGAGCCATATATACCGAGTGGTTGAGATATCGAGAGTGAGAGCATTTGAGGATGAAAGCATGGTGCATCACTTACAGTATGTGCATTGGCATGTAGTGACAACAAAGTTATATTCATTACACTGTATGAATCTGCTTTATTTTAATGTTTGAGTTGCCTAATTGATTTAAGAGCATGCCTACGTTTCTGCACAGTTATTATCATCTTATCTGTACCGGTTGAGTTCGTCACTATATTCAGTCCAAAGTTTGGACTTGTTACTTACTGAGTTGGATGTACTCACGTTATTCCCTGCACCTTGTGTGCAGATCCAGGCGTGCGGCTGCTAATTTAGGCATCGGAGTTTGGGGACTATCGAGGTAGCTGCATGGCGTTCTCGGGCCTTGATTTCCCTTCCTTATTCGATATGTACTTCCAGTTTTATACTCTAGATACTTTTGTGGATTTTATTCTGGTTTTTAGACGCTCATGTACTCAGTGACGCCCCCGGTTTAGGGATGGTTGTATCGTGTTTTGGATAATTCTGTTTTAAAAGGTTTTTCTTTAAATGTTAAATCATTCCACTGTTATCATAAAGTATTTTTATTGTATTAGGAAATGTTTAATTGAGGCTTGCCTAGTTCTACGATAGACGCCATTACGACGGTCATTTTTGGGTCGTGACAATTATGATAATATAAATTTCTTGTATGTTTTGCACGATTTTTCTCAGAAGGTCTCACATCATTAAGAGATTCATATGCTTTATATATAAACTCCCAATCTTTTCAGGCTTTCAGCTATTAATGTGGTACTTTGTTCGTACGCCAACAAACATGTTATGTTGAGTTTATTCATTTTGAGAGATTAAGCCCTCCATGAGCTCGTGATTATCCCTAGTTAGGGTCGTGACAATTTTTTTTAAATATTTATTAACATTATAGAAACAAAAGCGAGGTACTATATCAACCTAATAAGTGCTAGTATTGTTTGTCATATATTGCTATTGTCACCACTGTTTTCCCGTAAATAGTATAGTTGAACTTATATGTGGTTTATAGACAAGTAAGTTAATTTGATCTAAAAATACAGACGAATTAGACAGAAATATAAGACGTAGCCTTAAAATCAAGATGAACGACAAATATCTGGGTTCCGGGCGCAGAGCTACTAGGAGCAATAAGAATAGTGCTAATAAGCAAGAAAGTAAAATGTTATTTGAGCTTCTGATGAAGTTTAGTATATGCTTGTCAGAAAATTCATCCTTTTACGATAATAATAGAGCTCACTATTTATAGTTACACCTAGGGAACAAGGTCCTAGGATTAAGATCCTCTTTAATGACAATTATGAGAGCCATTGAAGAATGTGTAATGGTGGACAGTGAATGCCATATTCTCTGCAACAGATCATGCACCTAATGTTATAGAATATTCTATATTGAATGCCATCATATGGCAGAACATATTTTGTCTTTATAAGCGTCATTCTCTCTGAGGACAAGCGAAATCGTTGCCTTCGGATTTGGCTATCTTCTGTCTTCGGTTCCACGTATTGCTTTCCCATATAATCATTAAATATGAACATATTTTACCCCATACACCGACCACAGTCATAGTTCCTTCTTAATTCAACATTGATGCTTAACCATTATGGCGACTTCAATTTCAAGTGAATACAAAATGCTTCTTCATACAAAATAAAATTTCATTCAAGTATAAGCTAATTAATAGATCTCACTTTCCTTTTAAGACAACAATCACAGACACATAAGCAAAAAGACAATACTTGAAATAGAATTCTTGATTTTGCAAATCCATAGAGTTTTATGGTTGAACATATACGATAATTCAGTGCGCCTGCGGCATGATTCGTGCCTATGTTCTTGCGATAAGTTTCACAGCCTTAATAATCTTCGACTAAAATCGTAAGTTGTCATTATAAAAAAGATATGTTGTCTCTATTTCTTTGGAGTCTCCCATGAATTACTCAATGCAATTATGTTACTAACCCTAATTTTCGAATCATAATTAAAAACTAAACAATACATTGTCAATTTGACCACGAAACAACGTAAAAATATTTTAAATATATAGACGAAGTTGACAAATGCCACCATTTTCTCCCTTCATTTTCACCTAAGTTTGATAACTTTCAAACCTAAAGTAATACAATAATTACGTATAGTTTAATATATATAGGTCCTAAATAATCTATACATCCTGTGGTCAATAAATTAATTAGAAGGTACTAGAAATGAAAATGTTGTATAGTGTGGTACAAATTCAATTACATGTCAAACCCCATTGAGCAAAACCTACCTTTTCCAAACTAGAAAGAGGAGGACCAATGTCATTAGCGTTAGGGTTTTGTCATAAATTTCTTATCAGGTAGGACTTTTTGTTTGAAAGAATGAAAAAAGACTCCTAAAAGGAATAATCTTCTTCATATGTCATATTCTTTTTTTGGAGAAATTTTTTTTAACATCTATAAATTATGGATCTCTTCTCAATAATAGTAGTAAACCTCCACAATGTAGTCTTTTAGAGAGTTTTGCTTATGCTAAACTACTTTTTCAGAATTTTTATTTTTTCCCTTGATATTAATGATGAATCATACGTAGGTTGATTGACCAAACCATAATAGATTATATGCTTAATTTAGTATATTTTTCTTTATTGTTTGATTTATCGTCACTAAAGTTTACCTTATTAACTTCCGTATACACCAAGTTATTTCCATCCAAACAATTAGCCTGAAGCATTAAAAAATACCAAAACATATATAAGTATTCTACCTATATCTCAATCAATACCTAAATTATTCCACAGTATAATGAACATGTTTTCCACAAGTAAAGACGTACGTGGCATGACTTGGCTGCCACGTAAGAATAAATTTGCTGCTGATTGGGCCCATGAAGGGAGCTAGAAGCTTACATCTGTAAGGCAAAGGAGTTAAAATATTAAAGCAAATGTTGGGGGGCAAAGGGTCCACATAACACAATTATATGCATAAGATGAGGATGGTTTTAGGTAGAAGGGTGATTTCTAACCTCTCTTTTGGATCTATGATATCAGTTGTGAAAACTACACCCATCTATCAGATAAAGATCCAGCAAGTTTTCAATGATTAGTTTAATCAAATACATTTATGAGGCTGTTGTCCTATATATGTCTAATAATTTCTTTAAAAAGAGCAAACGGTAGAATGTGAGGCATTACCATGTATAACAGTTGCTGTCATGCAGTCATTAATTGGTCTCCTAAGATGGCCTGTTAAAAGGCCAGCCTAGACTTAGCCCCGAGAAATAAATTAATACTTTTTACTTCTACTCGAGCTCCATCATGAAAATTAAATAATAATAATAATAATAATAATAATAATAATAATAATAATAATTTATGGAAGAAGCACAACATTTGTTGATACGCTTGCATGAGGTGTTTTAATTAGTGTGGTAAACTCAATGTGTGTAGTCATTTTCTCCTTTTTTACGAATCAATTTCTTCTGTCCCCTTCCTAACCCCCACCCCCTCCCCCCCTTCTAAAAAAAAAAGAATAACATTAAAGAAGAATTGAGTAGCAATCCAATTGTAAAACTGTAGCATCCTAAAGATTAAAGTTCAGTATCTATTAAATTCATCTATTTACATTCTCTTGTGCTTGTATAGTAGTTGCACTTTGACCTCCCCCATTTTAAGAATAAAACAGAACAAAAATAACAAAAATAACAAAAATAAATCCTCCACAAAGATTAAATATTGAAAACTATTTTCTTTCAAAATGTTTTCCATATTGCTCTATCTAGCCCCAATTAATCAATTTACCTAACAATTCAAAGCTACTAGAGATACTACATGCAATATGTTTCTCACCTCCACGGTTCTCTACTCAATACTGCATTATTACTTATTCGCACTACTAAAAATCTGGCAAAAAGCGACAAAAAATTTGCGATCAAAATTGAAATATCAAAAAAAGCGACCAAGTTGATAGCTAAATTGGATAAAATTATTAAAAAATAATTGTAAATAAATTAGCGACCAAGTTTGGTCGTTTTTTGGTCGATAATGTGGTCAAAATATTGACCGGACTGGTCAGACTTGCTTGGTCAAAAAAAAATATTAAAACTAGCGACCAACTTTGGTCGCTAAAGTAGGACCCAGTTATAAAATTTTTAATAATTATATTATTATTATTTTAAAAAATTATAAAATTTAAAGTTAGCGACCAAAGTTGGTCGCTTATGAAAGGGGAAGCAAATAGAGACCAATTTTGGTCGCTAATCTGGGACTCGGTTATAACGTTTAATAATTTGGTCACTAATTTTGATTTTTGGATAATTAGCGACCAAAGTTGGTCGCTTAAGAAAGGGGAAGCAAATAGAGACCAATTTTGGTCGCTAATCTGGGACTCGGTTCTAACGTTTAATAATTTGGTCACTAATTTTGATTTTTGGATAATTAGCGACCAAAGTTGGTCTCTTTTCAGGTCAACATTGGTCAAAATTAAAAATCACTTTTATATTTACTATCTAAATAATATAAATGTAATCCGTTAACACTTTTATAATACAAGAGATGAATACACTAAAATATACTCTAACATGCTATATATGTAGTTAAAATTGTACAACGAAGCGTGTTATATATATATATATATATATATATAACACGCTTCGTTGTACAATTTTAACTACATATATAGCATGTTAGAGTATATTTTAGTGTATTCATCTCTTGTATTATATACATATTATAAAATTTTTACTACACGCCTCGTATGCTGAAGTTTTTGTCTTTGTAAATGAGAAACTTCAGCATACGTATGCTGAAGTTTTTGTCTTTT
>ML439528.1:16395-33961 GCA_005239525.1 Nicotiana knightiana | reverse complement strand
TGCTGAAGTTCCCCATTTACAAAGACAAAAACTTCAGCTCTAGAGCTGAAGTTCCCCAGTGTAAATGGGGGTACACTAGGGAACTTCAGCCCCGTACGCTGAAGTTTTTGTACGGATGCAATTTTTTTACAAAAGCGGGTATAAGTTAAAACGTGGCACAAAAAGTGGGTACGGATGCAAAAGCCCCCATTTTTCATATTATCTCCCCAAAAATTTCCCTTCTCCTCTCTTTTCCACCCTCCCCTTCTCTGTCACTCCCACATGCGTCGCCTATGTCTTATCCTCCACCCGATGGATATTATGAGGCGCCACAGCATCACCAACCCAGCTACATCTTTGTGCAGACACCGGGTCTTTCAGCCCAGGGCCTTAGGACTGTACGTCCAGCATACAGTCCAGCTGCCTCACGAGCACATGGCTCACATCCATCCAGGTCACAGCCACGAGGGTCACAACCACGTGGGTCACAGCCACTGGTGCCACAGCCACGGGGGTTAGAGGCATCAGTATCACAGCAGCTTCCGGTCGATCCCGCGATGTCGCAGTCACACGGATCACATCCATCTTCCTCATCGGCTCCATCTCTTACAGGCCTTCGCCTGCGAGATACTAGCTCTGACCCCCCTACACCTTCCATACATGCATCTAATGTACCTGTTTCCGACGATGATGCTGATGATGACGAGGAGGTGCATAAAGATAAGTATGGCAGGATCATCATAGTCCCTGAGGGTGATGGGTAAGAGCAACTTGATTTTTTTACGTTTATTGTTTTGTACAGTTTGTACTAATATATTAATGTATTTTTTTTTGTTAAATTGCAGGTTCATCCCGAGTAACACTACTACGAGGATAATCACCAACACCACCAAAAAGCTTTATGATGCCCCTTATACGAGTTGAAGCGAATTCCCATTCTNCGTAATTTTAATCTTAAGGCTCGAAAGCGGTTGTCGCATAGTTTCTCCAACGCTAGACTGTACAACCAAAAGCCTAACTGGTTGCTTGACGAATTTTGGAGGGATTTCCAAAGGCAGTGGCTTACCGCGGAGTTCTTAAAGAAGAGCGAAAAAGGAAAGAAAGATCGCGCATCCGAGAAAGGAGGCTCCTTGCACATTGGAGGTGCGATCAGCCAAGGGACTATAAAAAGAAGATTGGTACGTAATTTATTCATTTATTTTAATTTTCAAAGTATATCTATTCTGTTTATTAACTATAATTTATGAATTTTCAGGAAAAGAAGCTGGGTCGTCCAATGAAGCAAGATGAGTTATTCAAGGAGACTCATATTGTCAAGAAAAAGAAAGAGACTGATCCAGAAAGGTGGGTCGACGACCGATCATCGACTGTACATGTAAGCTTTCTCTTTTCATTAAGTATTCTGATATACTATAATATAATCTTTCAAATACTAATTAAATAAAAAATTTCTTATAGGATCACTTCAGAGTTGACATGGAGGAATTCATACGCAGTCAGCCACCTAACGAGTCGGGCGAGCCAATCCATATTTCGGAGGAGGATGCAGAAAGATTATGGATGCAGGCGGCTAGCGGTGCAAAATATGGGAAGGTATACAGGCTTCCTAATAAGAAGTTCCACCGCTATCAGTGTGTAATGCAAGGAATAGGAACTTCCTCGCAAGCCGAGCAACTTGATGGGGAGAGCCTCTCCACTATGCGGGATACTGTGACAAATCTCACAAGCGAGCTAGAAGAATCCAAGGAACGAGAAAGGCTTCGAGATGCTCAGTACGTTAGCATGCAAGCTCAGTACCAAGGCATGCAAGCTCAGCTTAAATCTTTCCTAGCTTCTGGAGCTTTTCCGATTCCCCGGTCTCACGAGCCATCGCCAGAGGCTCAACTTGAACGTGAGCGTTCCTTCCGTCCTCCCCGTGTTAGTTCCTCCCGTCCTCCCCGTGATCGTTCTTCTCGTCCACCACGAAATGACCCTTCTCATTACCGTCTTGATAATGAAGATTCATCAGATGGTGATGATAATGATATAGAATGAAGCAGTCATTGAGTACTTTTATATACTTTGAACTAGACAATAGAACTTTGGTCTGTTTGGAATGGACTTGTAATAAGTGTTAACTTAGTTTTGTTAGTTAAATGTGTTAGAACTATTGAACTTTATAATTTGTTGGTTTTAATGTTGGTTTTAATATTAGTTTTAATGTTATTGTTGTTGTGTTGTTAGTTCGTATTGTTGTTGTGTTAGCATTGTTATTGTTGTTGCGTTAGTATTGTTGTTGTTGTTGTTGTTGTTGTTGTTGTAATAGGATTTGGTATGCTGGCAGGTGGTGTGGCTGCCAAAATAGGCAGTTTCTGCCAAAATAAAACCTAGAAAAACGACCAAAGTTGGTCGCTATTAAACCCAGATTTCCAGAATAGCAACCAAAGGTGGTCGCTAACTAACCCAGATTTCCAGAATTCAGTGACCAAAGTATGTTATAAAAAAAAATATTTTTTCTGAAAATTAGCGACCAATTGTGGTCGCTTTGGTTCAAAACAAATTAAATCAATTAGTAAAAGAAATTATTTTTTGAAAATTAACGACCTTTAAATAAATTAATAAAAAAGCGACCAACTGTGGTCGCTATTTTTCAGATTTTAATATATTATATTTTATTTACAGACCAAAGTTGGTCGCTATATTTTTTATAATAATAAATAAATAAATAATGTAATTTAAATATAGAGACCTAATTTGGTCGCTAAATTTATATTATTAAAATAATATAGCGACCAAAGTTGGTCTCTTTTTTTGATACCCGAAATATTTGGTCAATTTAACATAGAGACCAAAGTTGGTCGCTAATTAGCGACCAACTTTGGTCTCTATGGTAAAAGGGACCAGCAAAATAGCGACCAAGCCTGTTTGAATGCATTTTGGTCGCTTTTCACTGTTTAGGGACCAACTTTGATCGCTTTTTGTGGTCGTTTTTTCCCAAATTTTTAGTAGTGTCGACTCCTAGAACAGTTGGCACGAGTTTGATGGGATAGCTGTAACATTGCAATATTCATCCAATGACATATGTATAAGATCGTCTGATTTAATGCAAATGCGAATTTAGAATTTTAATTTAATAAGCTTTACTTTTAAGATTTTTAACACTATATTCATTATTTATTTAAGATTATGAGTTTATCTATAATATATATATATATATATATATATATATATATATATATATATATATATATATATATATATATATATATATATATATATATATATATATATCAAAAGTATTATCGGATTATTCTGTTGTTGAAGGCTAGATTCGCCCCTTAATGTATGTTTCCCCTTTATTTATAGAAATTCTTTTTTAATTTCTTCTTTGTCCAAGCAGTCGTTTTTGTTGACAAGATTAAAAATGATAGAATGTAGAAAGCTAAATGTCAAACTAAGTACAATTAAACTATCGAACCTACATCTATCTCACAAAAAAAATCGATTGACTCGTAGAAAGAACAATGATTGGTAATATATGATCATGTATTGAAAAGTTGAGGATCTTATTGGAAATTTTTTAATTTCGAAGGGCTTACATTGTAACCACAGTATATCAATTATTAGCAATAATAATAGTATCTAGATTAATCATGACTTGCTAGTCCCTTTCTCTTATATTTTCCACTATATATAAATTCCCTCTTCGCTTTGAATCTTTTCTTCAAACACACTTAGAACAAAATCTAAGTCCTCCCACCAAACTCAAACCTCTACAAAATATGGCCATGTCTCAGCCAAATTTAATAGAAAACCCTATAAAACTTAGCAAATTCAGGAATAATCAAGCTCAACAAAGAAATAGGTTATCTTTTTGGGCCTTTATTTTTTCCATTTTTATGTATATTTCTATCTTTTATATCTTCAACCTCTCCCCGTCTACTCTTATTAACACTACCAACTTCTGGTTCATCATTTCCAACACCCTCATTCTCATTATTGCCGCTGATTTTGGCTCTTTCTCTTATTCAAGTGATCAAGAATATTTATTTGAAGAGTACGTGAAAAAATGCCATCAAGAAAAGAGTGTTAATATTAGTAGTTCATCATTTAATTATTCTCAGTATACCATCAAATCTATTGAATATAAGGAGACTAATCCACAAGAAGAGGTCATTACGATAAAAGAAGTAGAAGAACAACAACAACAACAAGATGACGAAGAAGAAAACATTAAAGATGTGGTTTTTGTCGAAAAAAACAAAAAAGAAAAACAAATAATCAATATTACTGATAAAGATGAAATTGATCAAGAAGATAAGAAGAAGAATAAGAAGAAAGGTGAAGCCAAGTGCGAACGGAGTAACTCAGAAAAAGCAATGATAAAGGTGGCGAACAATAATGGGAATATTGAAAAGAAGATTCATGGGATTCAAAGGTCAAAATCTGAGAGATATGATTTCGTAAATAAAGGAGATGAAGAAAATGAAGAGTTCTCAGAGATGTCAGTAGAGGAGCTGAATAGAAGGGTAGAGGAGTTTATTCAAAGATTTAATAGACAGATTAGACTTCAAGCTGTTGCTAGAAACCGCCAAACTTAGGGGAAATCTATAAGGATGTGCTGCCTCCTCTCTAGTCGTTTTTGTTTTGTTTTCTTTGGTTGTCTTGTGTTCCGTTTTCTTTTCCTTAATAATAGTGAGTGTAAATGCTTTAGACTTATTCATGAAAGTATTCGGATCGACTTGTGTATAGTTTGTCTATATAATATGTCTACTACCTTCCACCTACTCATGTATCAAATATATCATCATGATCACTAAGGTTTACGCCCACTAGTTGGTATCTTAACATATACATCGAGTTATATATGTATACGGTTAAAATTCAACATAATCCGATTTTATGGGCTCGAGGGACTGCTTCGAGAATAAGCTCATAATGAAGCGAGCTCGAGCTCGAGCTCGAAGACACGAAGATCGAAGGATCGAGATCAGGCATGACCAACATCGAGCAACGAGATATCAGTCATCGACCATGGATCTCGGCGGAAAGCTCGGGAGTAACGGAACTGCTAACGGTTATCGACATCAATCATTGATTTTATTTTCGAAATTAGAGTTGTACCTTATTTAGGATTCCTCTACTATATAAAGAGGAACCATGTTCATTTGTAACCATAGATACATTCACTGAGAAATAATAATACGCTGCTCTTCACTTATATTTTTGCTATTGTTCTTACTGTTCTTAACACCCGATCGAGCTTGTTCATAATCAAGGTCATCATATTGCTGAAACACTAGTTTGATTTATTTTTACCATTCAATTCATTTGTTTAATTCGTCATTTATCAATTGGCGTTGAATTAGATCACGTATCCTTAAAATCACAATACAAGCTTAATTGCTACTCGTATTTCGAGGTAAACAGTTTGGCGCCCACCGTGGGGCTAAGGATAATAGTGATTGTTAAGTGCTAATTCTGGTAAAACACACTATTTTATACTTGTTCTTGTCAAGAATTTTTATTTTCAGGTTAAATCATGTCAAACTCACAAAACACATCTACACATAGCAATAATCACCTCGGACTTCACGGGGAAAACGAGAATGCAATCGCTCCAGGAAATCGAAGTGCCACAGGCTGATCTTGGAGGAGCGCCGCCCGTTAACCTGGTCGACATCACTTCACATGTTGCTCTGAATGCAGACTTAGGAACAGACCCCGAAGGAACTGTGTGTAGAGATGAGACGAAGGAGTAAGTCTCCAAGTGATATTCGAAATGCTTCAAGCTCAACAAACCGCCATTTCTCATTTGCAAAATCACCACAGAACACTGAATAGGATCGAGCAGGAAGTTACTCGCGGTACCGAGCCGGTGTCTAAAAGGTCGGGTGATAACACTTCGACTACCAATCCTTCTATAATAAGGATGCTCGAGGAGCTCACTAAGAGAATAGAATCGGCATAGAAAAAAATTGAGGCCAACGATAGGAAGGTGGAAACCTACAATTCCAGAGTTGACCAGATACCGGGGGCACCACCGATCTTTAAAGGACTGGATTCAAAGAAGTTTGTGCAAAATTCGTTCCCTCCGAGCGCGGCTCCGAAGCCCATTCCAAAGAAGTTCTGTATGCCCGACATACCCAAATACAACGGGACCTCTGACCCCAATGAGCACGTTACCTCTTACATGTGCACCATTAAAGGTAATTATTTGGAGGATGACGAAATCGAGTCTGTATTGCTAAAGAAGTTCGGAGAGACCCTGTCGAAGGGAGCTATGATTTGGTATCACAACTTGCCACCAAATTCTATCGATTCATTCGCCATGTTGACAGATTCGTTCGTAAAAGCACACGCCGGGGCCATAAAGGTTGCCACAAGAAAATCAGACCTCTTCAAAGTGAAACAGAGGGATAACAAGATGCTAAGGGAATTCGTATCTCGATTCCAAATGGAACGCATAGAGCTGCCACTAGTCACTGATGATTGGGTTGTTCAGGCTTTCACCCAAGGGTTGAATGAATGGAGTTCGATAGAATCACGCTAATTGAAACAAAATTTTATCGAGTATCCAGCTATGACTTGGGCAGATGTTCACAACTGATATCAGTCGAAGATCAGGGTCGAAGCCCCTTCAGGTTCAGTACATCCAAACCGATCGACAGGTAAAAATCAGAGGGATGTTGATAGAGAATCAAGGCCGAATAAAGATCGGTACCAACCATATATTGCAGATCAGAGGAATAACGGTCCGGGATGAAATTTCGCCCGGAATGATCGAAGAAGTGACTGAGGGAAAAACCCTCTGGGACTTATGAGTAAAACTGGCTTCAAAAAATATGCAGATCCCACATAAGCACCTCAGCTATCGGAGTACAATTTCAGCATCGATGCATCAAGGATTGTATTAGCTATCGGAAGGATCAAAGATACTAGGTGGCCCAGACCGATACAGATTGATCCTTCTCAAAGGAACCCGAATCTAATGTGTAAGTATCATGTAACACATGGCCATAGGACCGAAGACTGTAGGCAGCTGAGAGAGGAGGTAGCTCGACTATTCAACGAAGGCCATCTTTGAGAGTTCCTCAGTGATCAAGCTAAAAATCACTTCAGAGAAAGAGACACCAACAGTAAGAACGAACAAGAAGAATCTCAGTATGTTATTAACATGATTGTAGGCGGGGTCGACGTCCCACAAGGACCTATATTCAAATGCACTAAGGTATCTATCACCGGAGAGAAACGGACTCGAGGCTATGTGCCTAAAGGCACTTTATCATTCAACGACGAAGAAGCAGAAGGCATTTCTCAGCCGCACAACGGCGCCCTGGTAATTTCTATTTTGTTGAATAAAATTCAAGTTAAACGTGTTCTAATGGATCCAGGTAGCTCAGCAAACATCACCAGATAGAGGGTCGTTGAGTAGCTCGGCCTATAGGACCAAATTGTACCTGCATCTCGAGTCCTAAACGACTTTAACATGGCTAGTTAAACAACGAAGGGGGAGATAATCCTACTAGTAAACGTGGCCGGAACCATCCAAGATACAAAATTCCATGTCATCGAAGGCGACATGAGATATAATGCACTGCTCGGAAGGCCCTGGATCCACAACATGAGGGTAGTACCATCGACCCTTCACCAAATGATGAAGTTCTCGACGACAAATGGTGTGAAAATGATTTACTGGGAACAACACGCTACAAAGGAAATGTTTTTGGTCGATGAGGTGACACCGATATCAGCACCTTCGACTTCAGAAAAATCGAGCACCAAATATAAGCAGACTGCCAAATAGAAATCACCATCCCCAGCCTCGACCGAATCGGAGAAACAGGTAGTGGAGTAAGAAGAAGAAGAGAAGTTTCTAACTCCTCGAACTTTTGTTGTTCCCAAAGAATTAGATGCAACCGAGTCAACGGTCTAGGAGCTGGAACAAGTGATACTAATCGAGTACCTGCCCGAACGAAAGGTATACCTGGGAACGGGGTTAACCCCCGAACTCAGGAAAACACCCGATAAGATTAAGGCCATCGAGGACTTCACCATCGTAGACAATGTAAAAGTCGTACAAAGGCTAACCGGACGGATAGTACCTTGGGTCGGTTCATTTCGATGTATTCATATTGGAGTCACAGGTTCTTCTCCTTGCTCAAAAAGAAAAATGATTCGCATGGACCCCAGAATGTCAACGGGCATTTGAAGAATTGAAGCGATATTTATCGAGCCCACCTTTGCTTCACACCCTGAAAGCAGACGAGAAGCCTTACTTATACTTGGCGGTGTCCGAGATCGCGGTAAGTGGTGTCCTAGTTCGAGATGAACAAGGTACGCAGTTTCCTATTTATTACGTATGTCGAACCTTAGGAGATGCTGAAACTAGGTATCCACACTTAGAGAAATTGGCACTTGCATTAATAAGCGCATCTAGAAAATTAAAACCATATTTCCAATGTCACCCCATATGTGTGATAACCACTTATACACTTCGCAATGTTTTGCACAAGCCCGAATTATCGGGCCAATTGGCCAAATGGGCCGTCGAACTCATCGGGTACGATATTGAATATCAACCCTGAACGAGCATCAAGTCTCAAATTTTGGCAGACTTCGTGGCTGATTTTTCGCCAACCCTCGTACCCGAAGTGGAAAAGGATCTTCTACATAATCGGGCACATCATCGGTGGTATGGACCCTATTCACGGACGATGCCTCGAATGTGAAAGGGTCCTGGCTCGGCATTGTTTTGAAATCGCCCATGGGTTATTAGACAATCCATTAAAACTTCCAAATTGACTAACAACGAGGCCGAGTACGAGGCCATGATTGCAGGTCTCGAGCTAGCTAAAAGCTTGGGAGCGGAAGTCATCGAAGCTAAATGGGACTCTCTACTGGTATTGAACCAGGTAAACGAAACCTTCGAAGTTCGAGAGGATAGGACACAAAGGTACTTGACAAATTGCAGGGGACCTTGCACCATTTTAAAGAGTGGACTCTACAACATATACCTCGAGAGAAAAACATCGAGGCCGATGCACTTGCCAATTTGGGTTCATCAGTCAAAGAAGATGAGATCAGCTCGGGGATTGTCGTCCAGCTCTCGAGGTCTGTGATCGAGGAAGGACATGCGGAAATAAATTCTACGAGCTTAACCTGAGACTGGAGAAATAAATACATCGATTACTTGAAGAACAGAAAGCTTCCATCAGATCCCAAAGAATCGAGGGACTTACAGACTAAAGTCGCTTGTTTCACATTAGACGAAGACGGAACATCATACTGAAGGACGTTCAATGGTCCATTGGCAGTATGCTTGGGACCGGGAGATACTGACTATGTTCTGCGGGAAATCCACGAAGGCACTTGTGAGAACCATTCTTGCGCCGAATCACTAGTTCAAAAGGTCATCAGAGCAGGATATTACTGGGATAGCATGGAAAAAGACTCTAGGGAGTTCGTTGGAAAATGCGATAAATGTCAAAGGATTGCACCGATGATCTACCAGCCGGGCGAACAAATTCACTCGGTCTTATCCCCATGGCCATTCATGAAATGGGGAATGTACAACGTCGGCCCTTTGCCATCGGCCCAGGTAAATCTAAGTTCATTTTATTTATTACTGACTATTTCTCTAAATAGGTTGAAGCACATGCCTTTGAAAAAGTTAGTGAAAAAGAAGTGATAGACTTCATATGGGATCACATCGCATGTCAGTTTGGGATACCCACGGAAATAGTATGTGACAATGGCAAACAGTTCATAAGCAGCAAGAAAACGAAATTCCTCGAGGATCATAAAATAAAGAGGATACCATCGACACCGTATCCACCTAGTGGGAATGGACAAGCCGAGTCAACAAACAAGACTATCATCCAAAACTTGAAGAAAAGGCTAAACGAAGCTAAAGGGAAGTGGAGGGAAATATTCCCCGAGGTCCTATGGGCATATCGGACGACAACGAAGTCCAGTACAGGAGCAACTTCGTTTTCCTTAGTGTATGGCTCCGAAGCCTTGATACCGGTCGAAGTCGGAGAGCCCAGCGCCAGGTTCCGACACGCAACAGAAGAATCAAACCGTGAGGCCATGAATACCAACCTCGAGTTGCTAGATGAAAAACAAGAAGTTGCACTCGTTCGAATGGCTGCACAAAAGCAACGAATCGAAAGGTACTACAATAGAAGAACCAACCTTCTCCACTTCGGAGTCGGGGACTTAGTCCTAACAAAAGTCACCATCAATACTCGAGATCCTATTGAAGGGAAACTCGGCCCAAATTGGGAAGGACCCTACCAAATCCTCGAGATAGTCGGGAAAGGATCTTACAAACTCAGAACGATGAGCGCCGAACCACTGCCGAATAACTGGAACATATCGCTTCTCAAGAGATACTATTGCTAAGGTATGACTTTCTCCTTTTTTTCTCTTATATACATATTTGAAACTAACTCGTTGCAGGAGTCCGACCAAAGATATCGAGACCTCAAGTTTTAAATTATGCGTTGCACTTTTTTTCCCTTAGATAAGTTTTTATCCCAAATAGGTTTTTTCGGCAAGGTTTTTAACGAGGCAAAAATTATGTGCTACCTGAGGATAACTCAACAGTATCCAAGGCTTCTTTACAATCGACCTCGAATACTGGGAGGGCATCACCCTCGGATGTTATGTGTTCGAGAAATGTACCTCGTGCCAATAGGCCTCGATAGGAAAAAATTTGTAATGGGCCAAATAGTCAAATGAACCGTGTCCATATAGATTAGCTGAGCCCCGACAACAAGACACGCATGTATAAATTATTCAAAGAAGCATTCTCTCTTTATCGAACATCTCGTGTCTTAAAGCAAATTCTCTATTATACAAATCGCATGCTTATGATTCTGGTCTATTATGCAAAACTAATACTTTTGAAAAATGGCCCAAGAGCCAAGTACAACCGTACTTCAAACACTCAGGGACTGCATACTCGAGTTATCTAAATTCGAAGTCATAAGACCTCAAAGAGGCACCCCTCGATATATAGGTCAAGGCCATCATACTCGAGGATTAATTCGAAATGTTATCGGGAAATAAGACCAAGGGACATACTTGAAGGCAACGGCCACATTAAAGGCTACAGCCATATTAAAGGCTACAACCAAAATAACATAGCCCGGAGACATATGAATTCCGCAATAAACAAAAGGCCTTCAAATACTAGTTAAAGGGATACCCTTGGCAAATCAATTAAAAAGGGCTTTGATAAAATCAGCCTTCGAATAACTAAAAGGCTTCGATAATATCAGCCTTTGAAAAACCTCAAGGGGTATCAAATTATCTTAACACAAATACGTTGAGACACAAAAAAGAAAAATGGGGTTCCGATCATCGGACCCTAAAAAAATCCAATGGGTATAAAAAACGTATGCTAAGGCATAAAGAAATTTTCACTAAGTCTTTTAGCCGAAAAGGGGAAAATAATAGCCATTTTCAGAGGTCGAATCGGCCCAATCTAAAGAACCTAAAGGCCAATACAATTAGAGTTCGAGACCTTATTCTCACTCGATTCGGACCCAAGGGTTCCGCTATTCCGAGCGCAAATAGAGTCAATTACAGCTCGAGGATTCACCAAACAACCGTAAGAGGTATATTACTGTAAGCTCAAAACTTACCCATCATTTAATAGAATCCTAAGTGTTTACTTTATTCTAAGTTCAAAATTCATTCGAACTTGGTTATAAAGATAATACATCTATGGATTCAATCGAGCCACCCGAGATAAGGTCTCGAATGTATTTCCGAGCTCAGGGACGTACCCTCATATAACCGAAAAACTTAAGGGTTTACTCTGGCTACGAGCTAAAGTTAGTAAATTACAGCAATGAAAATTTTGAACATTTTCAATGAAGACAGAAAGCATATCTAGACTTGAAATCTATGAAGGTATTCGAAGAGAAGTCTTTCTATTATATACCAAAAAACATATACAATAGACCAGTCAAGTCCTTAAAAAAAGAGAAAAGGAACTAATATCTAACTACGATCGAGGCCGGTTTCCTCGAGATTGACTTCTTCTCGAACAACTTCTCCAGGATAAATTTCTTCTTGGGGCCCCCAATCGGACCCGCCTTGGCTGCCCTCTTCATTATCATCCTCATCATCGGAAGAGGCAAGCTTCCTGGCTTCAGCTTCAAGTTCTTTGGCTCGAGCAATTTCCTCGGAAAGGTCAAAAATTCCTCGAGGGTTTCCCTCCAGGATTGGCACTTTGCCAAATCATTTCTCCACTGCTCCCGGTCGAAAGCCTCCCTTAACTGCATTTGAATAGCCTCAGCATCAGCTTGGTACATGGCAATGGACTTGTCCGCCATGACCTTGGTCTTCTCAATCTCTGCCTTGGCCTCGGCAAGACCGGCTTCAAGTTTCTCGACCCTCTTGGCCTGGGCCAAGCTTTTTTCTTTAAAGCTTCGAAGTTGGGCATCAGCTGAGGATAGTTTAGCCCAGGCTGCCTCCTTTTCCACAGCTAGGCGGTCCATGCTCCCTTTCCACCAATCACAATCGGCCTTGACCTGATCGATCTCTACCTGGAGCAACTCGATCCTTTCTACCTTCTGCTGCAACTGAGATAGCGAAGTATTAGCTTCCATAGTCGAGTTGATTCCATACTTTGTTAGAAGGATGGTTACCTGCTTATCTAATTCGGCCTCTTCTTCATGAGCCTTGTCCAGGTCCACTTGAAGGTTCTTTATGACCTCGTCCTTTTGGCCACAAATTATCCTCAGAGCATTTCTCTCATCCGAGACTTTCTGGAGTTCGGTCTCACACTGACTAAGGTCAGCTCGGAACTTAATAGAGGCCTGTACAAGGAAGAAAGCATAAGTTAGATTTATAAGGAAAAAGGCAAAGGAAAATAACCAACAAGTGAATGGTACTTACCCGAGAAAAGAGACGATGGGCTTCCACCATAAGGATCGAAACATCATTGAGATTAGAGGCATCATCGACCCCTACGAAGCAATCCCGGAAAGGATCACCTAAGCTAGAGCCTCCGCCAATCTCAGGAGTCTTCAACCCTCGGGCCTCCCTTATTGCCTCTTCGAAAAAGACCAGCAGCGAAGGTAGTTGATTTGTTGTCATGGATCCGAGCGAGTCACTCGGGGCACTCTGACCGATTTTTTGAGTTTCGGAACCAGCCCCGCCCGATATAGAAGTTGTTGAACGAGAAACAATCTCGACCTCTGGAGACTCGGGATTCAAGCCCTAATTTTTCTTCAAAGCCTCCTCGATATGAGGCTTAAGTGCAGCATGTGGTAGTTCGGAAGGTGTGACAATTTTGACGGCCTTCCTGGGATGGACCATCAGCGCCGAAGTATCTTCTTCATCTTCCTCATCTTCATCTCTCAATTTTTGAACCGTGTCCGCCGAAAGAGAGGCCATTTTTCTCCTCACCCTCTGAGGTTTGGGCTTGGGGACCTCGGACAGCGAGGCACCTTTTCTCTTCTTATCCTTTTTCGTCTTTGGAATCGGGGACTTGGCTTCTCCTTCTTCACTTGAAGGCCTCAAAATGGCATCCTTGGTCAAGCCTAAATGAAGAAAGATTAGTAACGAATGAAGTATGAAGTTACTTCAAAATACATAGGGGGAGACCCTTACCATGGTTCTTTGCCTCCTACCTGCCCTTTGCAAAATCCCGCCACGCTCGTTCGACGCGAGTAGAAGTGGAGGCCAACTTTCGGATCCAATCTTTGAGATCGGGCACCGCTTGAGGCATCCAAGAGGAAGCTGCATATCGAAAGGAAATATTGGACAAAGTTAAAAGAAACACAAAAATCGAGATATGAAAAATCAGTTACGATCGGGGTTCCATTCCTCAGGGAACGACATCTTCTCCTTCGGTATTATATCACAGGTCCTCACCCGTATGAATCGGCTCATCCAACCTCGGTCCTTATCCTCGTCGATGCTCGAGAATAAGACCTTTGTTTACCGGCATTGGAGCTTAATCAACCCTCGATAGATTCGAGGCCGATACAACCGTGTAAGGTGGTTCAGAGTGAACTCCAACCCCCGGCCTTGTTGGATAAAAACCGCAACATGATTACTATGCGCCATAGTGAAGGGTGGATCTGACCGATGTAACTTTGTACCTTCTGCAGAAGTCAAAAATTACGGGGTCGACGGGACCCAGTGTGAAGGGGTACGTGTAAACACTTAAGAACCCCTTCACGTGTGTAGTGATGCTTTCTTCAGGGGCAGGAATGCGCATCACTACCTCAGAACCCCATTTGCAGTCCTTCTTCATGGACTCGATGTGACTCTTCGTAATCGAACACAAGTACATTGACACATGTTCTCATCGGCCCGCTACCGATGAGGGGTTCTCGACTTTGAAGTCGATTTTTAGAACTCATGGTCCGGGAACATACTCATGGGGCCCGGTTCTACCGGCGTTTTACCACCGGCCGGCCGGGAAGAGGAAGATGAAGCCTTTTCTTTCTGCGGTACCATCTTTGAGGTTTTAGCCATTGGTGTAAGTGAAGAAGGTAGAAGGTAAGTATAAAGTTAGTAGTTCCGGCAAATATTACGCTGGTGTAACAGGTGGTGATATAAAGAATATGAGAAGAGTTGAAAGTTGAGAGTTTTAATCAGCGCAAAAGTTAAGTTTGATTCAATGTAGGAGGTGATATTTATAGGTTTGGGGCGATGGTTCAATGGCACTAGTGGCCGACCGTTGGCTGACATGCATTGATGATGATTTGGGGAACCGAACCGATGGGACGTTTCGGTCACATCCATTGCTTACGTCATGAAGACAACGTCACAATCGAGGTACAGGGAATCGAAGCTCAGATCGTTTCTTATCATGTTATTCTAAGAAACACGAGTACTATTTGTATAGAGTTAAAAGTGAGTATGTCCGATTTTATGGGCTCGAGGGACTGCCTCGAGAATAAGCTCATAATGAAGCAAGCTCGAGCTCGAAGACACGAAGATTGAAGGATCGAGATCGGGCATGACCAACATCGAGCAACGAAACAACGAGATATCAGTAATCGACCATAGATCTCGGGAGTAACGGAACCGCTAGCGGTTATTGATATCAATCATGAATTTTATTTCCGGAATTAGAGTTGTACCTTATTTAGGATTCCTCTACTTTATAAAGAGGAACCCTGTTCATTTGTAAGCATACATACATTCATTGAGAAATAATAATACGCTGCTCTTTACTTACTTATATTTTTGCTATTGTTCTTACTGTTTTTAACACCCGATCTCGAGCATGTTCATAATTGAGGCCGTCGTATCGCAGAAACATTGGTTTGATTTATTTTTACCGTTCAATTCATTTGTTTAATTCGTCATTTATCAATTGGTGTTGAATCAGATCACGTATCCTTAAAATCACAATACAAATTTAATTGTTACTCGTATATGAAAGGTTCTGAAGATTACAGGGTAAAATATGACGCAAAATAGAGAACGAAAATGGAAATAATTGATTCTTCTTTTGAAGGAAAAAAAGTATTTCTCTTCGACTTGCAAAGAGAAATATAACATGCTTCAAGTAATAACGAAGACAGTAAGTAACATATTTAATAACCGGCAGGTTGAGGATACTGATCTGTTTTTTCCATTGATCATCATATGTTTGACGTGGTAATTGAAAGGGTTCCTTCAAATTAAATTGGTTTTTTTTGTTGGTAGAAGGGAAATTGAACTACTTTTATTACTAGAGTAGTTTAGTACAGAGCTTGACTTGCCAAGGATACATCGAACCTAGAAACTCATTTTTATAAGAGGAGGAAACCAGAAAAGGGGTACATATAGATCATTAAGTTTTCAAAAACTTCTAAACTATTTTCATGCTTAGCTAGGTCATTCGTTATTTTATTGTCTTCCTTTAGCCTATACTTTAGGGAATCATCAATAATCTTAGAATAATGGTTGTTACCATTTGAAAAAACATGTTAGTAATTTCTTTACAGTAAGTTTCTATTCAACTAATATGGTTCCATTTTATGTACTACGAAGTGTATAGACTTAAATTGAGTGAATTATTCTAACTCAATCATGATAGATGATGCATCAGTTTTACGATAGTGTCAAACTACAGTGAAGAAAAGACGTTGGTATCATATTCATATGGATCGTAATGATCGAAGAAATAACATCATAGTACTGTTATTGTGGATAATATTTTTGTTTTTAAAAAAGAAATAAAAAGGAGGTTAACAAGTAAGTGAAATATTGTTCATATTTCTCAATTTTAACTAACTTACAATTATTTTTTCTTCTTTCGTCATTATAATGATGCCTTGTGGCATTACCATTGCGACGTGGCCATAGAAAATACGGTAAATTGTTACTACAATTTATATTGTTTGAGATACAAGTGTATAACGTGGAAAGGAGAGGAAGTATATATGTCGAGCAATAATTGTTGGCCGAATACCTACTAAAGTTCTCTAAACTTGGCACCATTTATTTGGTGCACATCTATATTATATGATTATATTAGGATTTGAGGATGTTATAAACAATAAATTGCGTCGAAAAAATAAAATCAAGACTGAAAAATATTGTAACAATCGTAGTATTTTATTTCAAATATTTGAGTGTTACAATTTCTATGAATCCTCTGATTCTTCTTTTCAATATAAATTCAAGGGGCTTTGAGCTTGATCTTGAATTTGAATTTAATTTATCCGTCGCGAACACTTTGATTGTTTCCACGAATTGTATCACGAACAAGTAGCCTTGATCTTGAACACCTTGTATTTGATTTGACCGTTCTTGATCTTGAATACGTGAATTGTTCTTCGTTCTTGAGCTTGAACTTGATTGCTTGAAGCTTGAAGCTTGAAACTTATAGAGAAATTTGCGGCGTTTGATCCACGAGCTCTCTCTTGCTTCTTGTTATAACTTCTGGTCTCTTTTCTGAGTTATGAATACCCCTATTTATAGTTGTGGGAGGGAAAAGTTATGATAAGAACAAACTCTTTCCGACCAATCAAATTAAAGTGTGACATGACCGTATTTGATTGGCCAAAACATGTCACTTGCACACGTGTCGTGATTTCATTAGCCTTTTAATGTGACTTGGCATGCTTCGTCATTTTGACACGTAGCATGATCCTATTGGATCTTCCATTCTACGTGGCGTGCCATGTCATTTGACACGTGGCACCAAACTGGGCCTCTAGGAAGATGATATATTTGGCCTAATAAAGTGGCTTTATCATTTGTAGTCCAATTAAAAGGGCTAGCCCAATGGGTTAAAACTTATTTATTAACTCATATGTGTTGGACTTATATGCGTAATTCAATTATATTAGCCCATAATATTTATTTGGACCAATATACTTTGAATTTTAAAATATAATTCAAATTATTTTATTGAATTTAAATCCGATAAATTTTATATGCCTACACATGTGACTTAGGGTAATGTTTTCTAATTTTTTCATGTTTGATTGGCTTAAATATTTTGTAAAATATTTTACTCCAATTTGAGGAAAATATTTTCCCTATCAAGAGAAGGGAAAATATTTTTTAAAATTCCTTCTCAACCTTCTCCACCATATTCACTTTTCCCAACAACCCCACCCCCAACCCCTCACCCCCA
>ML439528.1:0-16049 GCA_005239525.1 Nicotiana knightiana | reverse complement strand
CCTCCATCCCCACCCCCATCCCCACCCCCAACATCAATAGTACTTTCTTTTCATGTTATATATAGATTTTTTTTCATTTCAATAAATGAGTATTTTTTTTTCTTGATAAAAAAAAGTATTTTTTTTATTTTAACCAAAAAAAATACTTTCTTTTCATGATGTAAAAAATATTTTTTTTTATTTTAACAAAATTAGTATTTTCTTTTCATGATGTAAAAAAAATATTTTTTTTTATTTAAATAAAATGAGTACTTTATTTCATGTTGTAGAAATATATAGTACTTTCTTTTTCAACCAAAAAAAGAGTATTTCCTTTTTAGTTATGGAGCACAAATTTTAACGTTATTTTTGCGTAAAAAAGTAAAGCAACACAATAGTTCCTTTGGGTTTATATGAATTTTTAGAAGAATAATTAAATTCTTAAAGAAGATAAAGTGATGAAAACATTGGGTATTTGGGGGGAGGAGCAAGGAAACATGGGGACTTAGGGGAGGGGGAGCGGTGAGAAGAGTAGCATAAAACATATTTTCTATTCTCTTACCAAATACTAGAAAATATTTTTCGGAAAAAAGTTTTTCACTCACCAACCAAACAAGGGAAAATAAGTGATAAAACCACTCATTTTTCATGAAAACATTTTCCTTCTTACCAAACACAACCTTATAATAACTTTAATCAACTTTGTTGCTATACTAATTTTTTTCTGAATTTTTTTCTTATATAAGGGGATTTATCCATTTTTTCTCTATTTGCATAATATAATTTTTTGACAAAGGAGATTTAGATCCCTTAGGGGTTGTTTGGTATGAGGTTTAAGAAGGTATATAGTTGGTATAAAAATTTAATACCACCTTAATACTTTGTTTGGTTAGCAAATTTGGTTTAAGTTATCCCGGGATTAAAATTAGTACCGGTATAACTTATATCCTGTAGAAGGTGGGGTAATTAGTATCGGGATAACTTATACCTTCTTCTTAGAAATTATGCAGTTGTCATTTTTAATACAACATACTAATCAGTGGATACAAAATAATACCAGGATAACTAATCTCAGTATAACTAATTTCAGCATAACTTATTCCGGCATAATCCGTATTCAAACCAAATGACCCCTTACTCCTGCTTAGCTTCGCTCCCTATATGGTGCTCTTAGGTTAAATTAAAGAGCATGTGTACTCACAATTTGTATTGTCTATTAGCTTTGGATTTTCCTATCATTTGTCAGTCGTCCATCGGCCCTAAATCCCATCTTACAAAGCAGCAAATTCTTCTTTTTGTTACTTCCAAATGATTGTAAAATTCATTAATTATTTTCTTTTGTCATAAACAAGTCGAGCCCGCTGTTCAGATTAATCTCGCAAAATTTTTTGTCCCGTCTGTGATTTGGTGCCTACAATTTCCTTGTTTTTTTGTTTTTTAAGTTAAGCTATCATCAAGGCAGAATGCTGTTGATATGGGGCAGTTTAGCCTGTCCCTACCTTGTCCATACAAATGCTGCAGAGTAAAAGAGATGAGGGGCATAAACCTTATCTCAAAAGCATTACTTAAAAGACTGTTACTTTCGGTCTTCAATCGATAATATGGAAGAGACGTTACTATATAAAAATACTTCTATATCTTCTAAATATAACTCAACTAACAAAAGAATTAGCTTTGTCATATCTTCTTTTTATGTTAGGTAACTGCCATTTGTCAAGTCAAAAAATTCCTTTCACCTCTTTCGAAAGTTGTTGATAAGAATGATAAAAGGTACTAGTTCCACTTGATGAAGCCACCTTAGCAAGAAAGTCTGCCACTTGATTTGCTTCTTTGTAACAGTGAGAAATTATCACCTCTGCTTCTTGAATGATCTTAGAAGTGTCTGATCAGTTTCCTGAGCTTAAGGTTACTAGTATCCATATTAAGGAGCATATTAGAGATGATCAAAGAGTCCATCTTTAGGTTGAATCTATTGAACCCATTTTGTATACACCATTTCCTCCATATTTGGCTACAGCAACCTCTGCTAAATTGTTGTTTTTGGATTGAACATGGATTGAGAAGGCCATGACTAGATCTCCATTCTTATTTTTTTATCACAACTCGTATACTAGCTCTGCCAATTTCCATAACATAATTTCCATCAGTATTTGTTGCCAATTTTGAGGTTACTTGGATGTAACACTGTGTTGTAGCTACATGTCTTTTTCTTTCAATTCTCCCTCTAATTAATGAGTGTATTAATAGTGCATAATCTGCAGCTGCAAGTAATACATAATTATGGACTCATACATCTTTGATTCAGTGTTTTGGAAGACGTGGGCGAAAGGCGAGGCGTTTTACATATGCCTCAGCGAGGCGTAAGTCCCGAGACACGGGGCGTGAGCTCCATGGGTATTTAATTTTTAATATTCTATAAAATAATATAATTACAGTAAATATTTATAAATATGTAAAATTACATAAAAATTGCAGAAAATTATAAATATGTTAAATATATATACATGAGTGTGTGTGTCAGCGTTCGCGCATGCGCGCTCCCCATAAAAAACTATTCAAAATAATCTATTATACGCTACTTACAGTACAAGTAACTTGAGTCGAAAAGGAATAAAATTTTCTACACGAAGAAACATAAACACGCCTCAAACGCCCCAGCGTACGCCCCGAATTGCTAGACGTACGCCTATTGAGACTTTCGCCCCACACCATCGCCTCGGGCCATTTTTGGTGCGCCTCGCCACAGGGTGTGCGGGTTAAAATGGGACTAAAGGAATTCGAAAAGTGGAGATGATTACTATGAGTGATTTGCAGATCAAAGGGCTTAGTTTGGCCGAGGACGACCAGTGATCAACAGGACGAACCGCTGAGGGGTCCATCACGGCCGAGGACAAGCAGTAGAGATAGAAGTAACGGCGAGTTTAGTATTGGGATCCTCAAAGGGAATATTCTGTTGAATATTCCTTCTATTTGTACTTTTTAGGGTTCTTTGGGAATATCCCTTATAAATAATAGGAAAAATATGGAAAAAGGGATGTAATATTCTGTACGATAAGAACACTTTCGAAAAGCAAGCGTTCCAAATAAATACAAATAACAACTTTCTGAAGAGATTCGACCTTTTTGGAAAGTATCCAAAATTCTCTTATATTCTTGTCATTCATCATTATCAAAGGAAGGAATCATTTACCTCATTCAATATTGGGTGAATCTTCCTCCTTATTTACATTTATTGCCATTTATTGTTATTTAATACTTGATACTTATTGCATATTATTACATTTGACACATTTATTGCTAGCGCATTAATTCCGTTTCATCACGGTTAACATCTTTCGCACTGTCAATCTAAGATCTGAAGTTAGTAGCTTTAGCTAGGATTAGCTCTCTTTTATAACTGATTAATCAGTTTAACCAAAAATTAAAATTTTTTGGTCAAACAATTTGGCGTCGTTTGTGAGGATTTCCTAGTCAAAGTATTAGTTTCTTTCAGATAAAAAAAACAACAGAGAACCTTGTCTTTTTTTGCGTGCATAGTTTACCATAGCAGGTAATGGAGAGGAAGGAATGAAAGCAGTAGCCGTTCTTACTACCAACCTCTTAAACACCATCAACAATGTCACTGGAACAGACACTGAGGACGTGACGCCAAATGCCTCCCCCAGGCGGAGTGGTTCACCTCTCTCTCACCGCAGTATCACAACCTCACAAGGTAAGGGGCCACTAAGTCCACAATGGAAGAGGCACCACCAGCGGTGAAAAATCTTCTCGAGACATGGTTAACAAACACGCTGACCAGCATCCTCGATAAACCCGCCCAAATGTCGAATAGAGAATATGCGAGAATCTGCATCGCAACAGTGACATACGAGCAACACGACCCTCCTCCTATAACAGGTATTACTCACAACGTTAATGATGCAGGTAACGACAACCTCACAACCATTTTGAGAAATATGGAGGAGATGGAGAACGAGAACAAAATGCTCTGTGACCAAATGAAAGAGCATCAAGAAAGGGTAGACAAAATACCAGGCGCCCAAAAACTCTTACCAAAAAGGGAGGCTAGCCGGTTCGTTGAGAGGTCGTACAGTGACGAAGCTGCACCACACGCTATACCTAAAACCTATAAAATGCCATCGTACTTAAAAATATACGATGGTAAGACTGGCTGTAAGGATCATGTGACCCACTATGTCACCGCAGTAAAAGGCAACAACCTTGCCAAAGAACAAGTGTCTTCCATATTGCTGAAGAAGTTTGGTGAAACCCTAACCGGGGTAGCACTAACTTGGTACTCACAGCTACCTGCACGCTCCATAGAGACGTTCGAGGAGATGGCCGACAAGTTTGTCATTGCCCATACTGGGGCTAAGAAAATAGAGGCGAGGGTGAATGAATCGGCATTAAAAAGTCACCCGGTGAAGGACTAAGGGATTTCCTAGCCCCATTCAACCGTGTGAGGATGACCCTACCAAATGTATCAAAGGGGAGGGCAGTAGCAGCTTTCCAGAATGGATTAAACATGAGTGGTTAGAGAGAAACTAGAAAATTACTGAGTCGACTCATGAAATATCCGCTGACCACTTAGGATGAGATACATAACGCCTACTGCGCCGAAGTACGAGCTGACAAAGACGACCTCAACGGGCCAACTCAACGGTTAACCTCAGTCCAAATGGAATCCAGGAAAGACCGAAGAATCAACTACAAAAGGGACCATGCAGGACCGTGCCCCAACCGTGAAAGGCATCAACCATATGTCAGATCCGTTGTCATAATGCCTCCCTGTCACGGCGACGACCCATCTAGGCCACAAACGGGGACTCACCGAAACGAAAGAGGTATTCCACCACTATTATCAGCTTAAAATTTTTGTGTTTCTCCTTCAGAAATAGTGTATGTCCTCTGCAAATTCCTCCAGGAACAGGGCCACAAAACCGAGGACTGAATTGCTTTAAGTCAAGAGATTGTGAACATGCTTTACCAAGGACACCTGAAAGAACTTTTGAGTGATCGAGGAAGGGAAAACTTTGCCCGAACACGTGAACAACATCAAGGTCCACCAAAACCGCCCTCCCCAACTCGAACCATCCAAATGATCATCGGAGGAGGCGACGACACATCAATCAAGAACATAAAATTCACAACCACTCACAAGTTAAAGCGGTCAATCACTCATGGACAGTATGACGAGCTCGAAGAGAGTATCATCTTCGATGAGTCAGATACCCACTATTTGGTCTTTCCTTGCTATGATGCCCTTGTTATTACTTTACGCGTCTTAGATACTGATGTAAAACGTATTATGGTCGATGATGGGAGCGGTGCATGCATTATCCATCCTTGAGTTCTCGCACAAATAAAGCTCGAAGATAGGATAGTGTCGTGCTGCATCACACTGACGGGTTTTAACAATGCAGTTGAACGGACATCTGGAGAAATCACACTGCCCCCATCCTGGCCAGCGACGTCACTTTGGAGACCACGTTCCACATCGTGGATCAGGACACGGCGTACAACGCCATCATAGGTCGGCCTTCGATACACGTCATGAAAGCCATCCCCTACATCTTATATCAAGTCATCAAATTTCCTACCCCCTGGGGAGTATTCAGCATTCGAGGAGATCAACACACTACCCGAGAATTCTACTGCATCTCCCAAGACTACATATACACCCAGCAATTAAAGAGCAACGCCGATGAGGCATAACAATTAACAGGGTCGAGTTCGGGTGGTGGCGAAGGGAAATATGTCATCATGGAACCCGAAATCATGGAGGCCACAGGATAAACCGTAGAGGATCTTGAACCCGTACAACTTGACAAGGACGACCATAGAAAAAAGGCCTATATTGGTCACAAGCTTCAACAACCAGGTAAATTCCACCAATTTTTAGCTAACAATGTTGACTTGTTTTATTTTTCCCATGCAGATATACCGGGCATCTCGAAAGAGATAGCGACACACAAATTGAACATCGGCCCATTTTACCCCCAGTATGGCAAGTTAGGAGGAAATTCAATTCCGCAATCAATGACGTTGTCCGCGAGGAGGTCAAAAAATTGCTGGAAACCGGCTCTATCAGGGAATCAAAATAACCCCAATGGGTCGCCAATGTGGTCATGGTAAAAAAGAAGAACGGGAATTGGCATATGTCCGTGGACTTCACGGATCTGAACAAAGCATGCCCAAAAGACTCATTCTCACTGCCCCACATTGACCAACTCATTGACGCAATGGCGGGGCACGAGCTACTAAGATTCTTAGACTCCTACTTGGGATACAATTAACTCCTCATGGAGGAAGAAGACCAAGAAAAGACCACCTTCATCACCCACCAAAGGACGTACTGCTGCAGGATGATGTCGTTCGAATTGAAAAACACAGGGGCGACGTATCAGAGGTTGGTGAAAAAATGTTCAAAGACAAGCTCGGAAAAACCATGGAAGTCTACATAGACGACATGAGTCAAAAAGGAAAGAAGATCACATCGACCACATGAAAGAGACCTTTGACATACTCAGACGATACAACATGAAATTGAACCCCGAAATTTGCGCTTTCGGTGTAACCTCGGGAAAGTTCCTCGACTTCTTAGTATCACAACAAGGCATTAAGGTCAACCCCGACCAAATCAAAGCTATAGAAGGAATACCGAAGAACTTAACCAGTAAGAAGTAGGTACAGAATCTGACCGACTGTATAGCCGCCCTATTGAGATTCATCTCACGGTCTTCCAATAGGTGCCATAAATTTTTCAGCATACTCAAGAAAGATAACAGACTCCAATGGAAATCCGAGTGCGTCGATGCCTTGAAGGAACTAAAGGCGTACTTATCTTCACCTTCATTGCTTGCTAAGGCAGAACTTGGAGAATCTCTCCTCACCTACCTGGCCGTGTCCGATGTGGCAATAAGGGCGGTCTTGGTCCGAGAAAACAAAGGTACGCAATCTCCCATCTATTACATTAGCAAGACCTTGGTTGACGCTGAGACAAGGTACCACACCTCGAGAAACTGGCACTGGCTTTGGTCGTCACGACCTTTCCTCTAAGGAGTGTTTTGCATAAACCCCAACTTTCAGGTAGATTGGACAAACTGTACATCGAATTGAGCGAGCATGATATAACTTATCAATCGCGAACAATGATAAAGTCGCAAGTACTCATCGATTTTGTCGCCGATTTCAGCACAAAAATAATGCCCGAAGTCGAAAAAGAAGTCACCCGTACGTCCCCCAAAATACACGGCCTATGGGTTTTGTATACCGATGGTTCCTTTAACGTGTCAGGATCTGGACTGGGACTCGTGCTCGAGGTCCCAACAGGCGAAGTAATTCGCTAGTCCATAAGATGCCTTGATATGACTAACAATGAGGCCGAGTATGAGGTCGTGATTGCAGGATTGGAGTTATCTCTCAAGTACGGAGCAAAGCGAGTTATCCTACGCTACGACTCTCAACTCATTGTCAATCAAGTTACAGGGACTTTCCAAATCAAAAAACAGAGATTACAAAAATATCAGGCCGATATCTACAAGTTGTTGCCCGAGTTCGATGAGTGCCAACTCGACCAAATCCCACGAGCGCAAAATATTGAAGCAGATGGCCTCGCCAAACTAACAGCAGCCACCAAAAGCATAACCGGTGAAGGTAATGTGGTCACTCTCCTCCATTCATCGATTGATCAAATTTAGGTGCGAACTATAAACCTAACGTGTGACTGGCGCAACCGTATTATCACATATTTGCAGGACGGCGTACTTCCAGATGATAAAAAAGAACCAAAAATCTCTGAATGCAGGCGGCCAGATACAACATCATAAGCAACGACCTGTACAAAAGAACGTATGGCGGCCCCCTAGCAAAATTCTTAGGCCCGAACCAGACACGATGCATTTTAGAAGAAGTCCATGAAGGTCATTGTGGAGCTCATGCCAGCAATCGGGCCCTAGTTAGATGCCTCATACGAGCAGGCTACTACTGACCCACAATGAAAAAAGAGGTCGCCGACTTCGTAAAAAAAATGCAAACAGTTCCAAAGACACGCCCCCATGATCCACCAGGCGGGCGAGCACCTCCACTCAGTCACCTCGCCTTGTACTTTCATCAAATAGGGAATGGATATTGTCGGACCCCTCCCAGCAGGACGATGTAATGTACGAGTCCTTTTAGTTTTAACTGACTATTTTTCTAAATGGGTAGAAGCATGTGCATTCTCCCAAATACGCGAAAAAAAAGTGATCACCTTCATATGAAGGATATCGTGTGCCACTTCGGCCTACCCAAAGAAATCAGTTATGACTCGGGCCTCAGTTCACTGGAAAAAAGATCACCGAGTTCTCCGAGAAATGGCACATCAAAAGGATACTTTCCACGCCATACCATCCCGCGGTTAATGGGCAAGAGGAATCCTCCAACAAATCAATATTGAATATCATGAACGAAAAGCTAGAGAACGCCAAGGGACTGTTGCCGGAGTTGCTGTCGGAAGTGCTATGGGCATATCGCACAATGCCAAAAACAAGTGCAAGAGAAACACCTTACTCACTAGTATATGGGACTAATGCAGTAATACGGGTCGAGGTCGGAGAACCAAGTCTAAGGTACTCACACGAGAGCGGGTTAAGAAACGACGAAAGTAGGAGGCAAGACCTCGATGAGGCTGAAGAACGAAGATACATGGATTACATAAGGATGGTCGCACATAAACAACAGGCAGAGTGATACTACAACAAAAAAGCCAAGGTTAGACGCTCAAAGTAAGGGAAGACGTACTCACGGCCAAAACACAGGCAAACAAGGATCCACGGGAAGGAAAGCTAGGAACAAATTGGGACTGCCCATACATAATTACGGCGACATCAAGCAAAGGGTCATTCCAACTGGAAACGATGGAAGGGAAACTACTACCAAACAACTGGAACATCGCCACCTCAAGTACTTGAACTTCTAAGGAAAGATTTTCTCCGAGCCGTACTCTTTTTCCCTCACCTGTGTTTTGTCCCAATTGGGTTTTCTTGGGGAGGTTTTTAACGAGGTAACGAGGAGGACATTTCGAAGTTAAGCACAATCAGGTGAGAACACAAGTTAGCCAGTTCATTGCTTGACCTCTCGAATTCTTCTCCAAGTCGACCAATGAAGGGACTAGATAGAGTGGGACGGGAATACCATCCCAAAAAACGTGTAAACTTCTCCAATGTATATATGTAATCAAAGCATACAAGTACATGATGTTCTCCTATGCCTTCACCAACTCTAACACTACACCAATTAAGATACTCACATTCGACCTCGTTCGAATTAATTAAGAGTAACATTCGACTGCGCTCGAATCAACTCACATTCAACCTCGTTTGAATTAATTAAGAGTAACATTTGATCTCGCTTGAATCAACTCATATTCGACCTCGCTCGAATTAATTAAGAGTAACATTCAACCTTGCTCGAATCAACTCGCATTCGAAATTGTTCGAATTAATTAAGAGTAACATTCGATGTCGCTCGAATCAACTCACATTCGACCTCATTCGAATTAATTAAGAGTAATATTCGACCTCACTCGAATCAACTCACATTCAACCTCGTTCGAATTAATTAAGAGTAACATTCGACCTCGCTCGAATCAACTCACAATTCGACCTCGCTCAAATCAACTCACAATTCGACCTCGCTCAAATCAACTCACAATTCGACCTCGCTCAAATCAACTCACATTCGACCTCGTTCGAATTAATAAAGAGTAATATTCGACCTCACTCGAATTCAACTTACACTCGACCTAGCTCGAATTTGATTTATAGTTAACCTAGTTCGGGTTAATTATGGCGATGTTTGACTTCACTCGAATTAATCAAAGATACACTCGACCACGTTCGAGATAGCTCCTACCAACATAGTTTTTTAATCAAGGCAATCACTTGAAGAAAATATTCAAATTAGAAAAAAAATAGAAGACTCAGAAACAAACAGCAAAGGTAACATTCCAATTCAAAAGATATCTTACAAGGGCCGAACAGACGCCCACAAAAACAAAAACAAAAAACAAGATTACAAGTATTATTCAACATCATCCCCACCATCGTCTTCATCGTCATCATCGCCATCCAAGTACTCGTTGTCGTACAAAACACCCTACTCGATCATGTCCAACTCATCCTTGCTATTGCATGTTACGAGTGTAGCAAGATCGTAACCACAGGCGACTCGAGCTGTGCGCGCCTTGGCACAAGCACCCTCAAACTCAGCCTCAGTAACTATCCATGCTGCCATCAAGTCCCTAAATATGTCTAGTTGGTCCTTGGCATGGATCCACTTCTCGTATGAATCCCGCGGAACGTCGAGATAATCGAAAGTGTGAGAGGAAGACGGTCAAGCCAATAGCTGCACCCTTTCGGCCTCAAGAGCGGCGACATGATCATTTAAGTTAGGAAAAGCCTTGCCTCCCTAAGCACGGCCGCCTCCACTTCACTCGCCCGTTCAGACTGGAGAACGCGGATGACCTCCTCTAACATCGCTACCCTTGCCAAAGCTGTGATCCTAGCTTCCTCGGCTTTCCCCAACTTGGTCGTCCTTTCAATCAGCTCATCACTCAAGTCATTGGCCTTAGTCGAACTCTGCTCAAGTTCAGCCCGCAGGGACGCCACTTGAGCGTGGAGATCAGCATATCCAGCTTCGAAGACTCACCTCAAGCTCGTTTTCCTTGACTCTAAGCTCCCCATCGAGCTCTCTACATTTTTCGCTGAACCTCACGAGTTCATCGTCCTTCTTCTTTAGCTCATCCCTAAGAGACTTGAAGTTACCGTCAGCGCCAAAACGGAGGCATATCTCATGATGCTTGGCACGATACTGACGGTACTTCGACTCCATCCTCTTGAAAATAGCCCTCCTCTTCTCTTCTCGGCGAGTGCACTCAATCTCCAAAATAAGGGTCTGATGAACATAGAAAAATCATAAGTTATTAAAAACAAACATCAAAGGGGAAAGAGAGAGAACGTAAGGAATGAGGACTTGAAGACTTACCCGCAAATCCATTCCGGATATGCCCAATGACAAAGCGGCATCATCAAACATCTGTAAAGTCCTATCCTCGGTGCTTGAGCAGAGGGAACCCAAATAAGGGATCACTCTCTCCGTATTCTTCAATAAGTCACGGTCGAGGGGAATGACTATGTTGCGAGTATTCCCCTCCGTCCTCACTTCTACCCGAGTGAATCCCGCATTGAACATCCGTACCTCTTTGGAGTAGATGTCGGAACCGGAATCATAGCCATCTATGGACACTCATTTCCCCCTCTCCTCGATAGAGGAAGAAACTTTAGCTTGCCTTGATGGAAATGAATCACTCCTCATTACGGCCTGCGCTGACTCTGATCGACCCCCTCCCTCCACGACGGCCTCGGGTAGGGAGCAATTTCTACATCTTCTAAAGGGGCCAAAGTCTCAGTGCCCAAAGCCACGTCTCCCTCGGGTGTAGCCATGGGCGGCTCGGGATCACCCCTTGTTGACTCTTCAGTTCCTACTGCTTCGCCGCCAACTTCTACTCTCCGCCTTTTTGACGGAATTGTTTCCTCCTAGCTCGGCGATGACTCGTCCACTAAGTGAAATATAGGATAAGTCAGAGTCTCTGCCGATTGGACTGCTGCTCGCTGGTTAGGTCTACGCAGGACCGAGTTCTGGGAGGGAGAAGTAATCTGTACGTATTCGCCTACGTCCGCAACTAGCAACGACCTAGTAGAGGCACCCGACTGACGAAAAGCGGGGGTAGGAGCCTTCACTTTCTTTGAAGTCCTCCGACCTGACGACAAGAATAGAAGTTCACTAACCTTGCTACAAGGGAGAAAAGATAAATAGAGAAGACGACATAACAACTGAAGCAATAGAAGAACGAAATGAATGACTTACCAGGCGCAGAGGGTTTACGTCTGAATTTCTTGCGGAATGCCGACCATTCACGGATCCCCACCGTGTGGAGTAAAATCTGACTCAATCAATCACGGATGTCGGCGACTAATGTAGGAGGATCCTTCTCGGCTACACAAAAGGGGAAGAAAAATGATTAAGTTGACAACAAGATAGTCAAATCAAACAATTAGTTAGTAGGAATACTTACGGATGAAGTTCCACATTTCAGGAAAGCCACCAGGGTTCGTCACCACGTGTTCGGTCTTGATATAGAAGAAGTTAAACCAAAATCGATGGTATGTCTTATCGTCCATCTTCAATACCAGCCCTTTGGTCCCTCGGTGGTGGAGGGGTATCATCGTGCCTCTATGAAAGCTCAGTGCAAAGAGATGCAGCAGAGGAAATATGGAAATCCCGCGGTTGGCCAGCTCTGCGTACTTTATCAGCATGAGGAAAAACTTGTAAATATAGGGAGCGAACTGGGCCGGGAAGACGCTGTATTAACAACAGAACTCCTCCGCCAACGATGGAAGAGGAAGAGAATAAACGGTGGAAGAGTAAGAGAATAACCCACTTGGAATGGGTACGCATATAATGCGCAGTACCCAGGACAATGAATATGGATTATATCGCGACCAACTAGGACCAAGTCGATATGGGCCGAGATCGTAAGAAAAATGAGTAGATAATATTGACTAAGAACAAGAAAGAAAGAAGAACAACTTATCAAAAATACTGTGTCGTGGCAAGCCACTGCCTTGAAAGCGATTTCGGCCCGACTAGGTACAAATCGTTAAGGCCGGTCGCTCCTCAAGGTTCCACAACACCTCCAAACACGTGCACTCGTGGCTGGAAATTTAGAATTTGCACAAAATAGTTGCCCAGAAAGAAGAGAAGATGATGGTATTTTGTATAGTTGTTACAGAGATTGAAAAATATTGTAGGAAGAAGGTAATGATTAGCAAGATGGATTCTTGATTAAGATTGAGTGATTATAACCTATTTATTGCCAATTAAGGAGGTTGCATGTATGACAAGTGTCGAGAGTCTTTTGACACTTGTCCCATTATATTAGTCCACTTGGCTCCAATATTGACAAGTGTATCTTGTCTTCCATGCATGAAGACACATGGTAGATTTGCATAGCCATTTGTCAAAGCCATTCAACACTTGGCTTTAAGGCTTCATGCAAGAGGCCACTTGGAAATAGATAGGACATTTGAAAAATAAATAAAAAAAACTCATGGCTATTGGTTGTAAATGGATTTTCAAAAATAAATTTTTGACTTTGCATTATGAATAATTCCAGCAATCCACTACTAATGCAAAGACAAAAATAGAATAATTCTAGGCAAAAGAAGGAACATGTACTTAAGTGTTAATATCTTTCGATTTGAATTGGCATATAGTGAAATGAGGCAACAACTAACATTCACAAAGTGAAGTAATCTTGACCTGAATGGACATTAGCTGAGACAACAACACATACTATATCCTTAATTTTATGCAAATTCTGCGATACTAACAAAGTGCTTTTATGGTCATGCACATACCTTGGGTCTCATGAGCGCTCTAGAAAGATATCCCAAGTCTTTCATAAAAGGCGACCGCACCTTTACACTCACGTAGGTGATTTCATCAAGTCTATCTACACATAGACTACCTTAAGGATATGGAATCATTAAGAGCAAAATAAGCTCAACCTTATAAATCACTACCACATAGGAATAGGAAATGTAGTGCATATTGAGGTCTCATATGGCTTCGTTTGACCACAAATGGGTATCCACCATACTTCCTCAATCCATGGGCTTTAGCCCCATCTCCCTCGACGTTTCAAGGATAACTTTCCTTGACAAGCCCTTGGTTAAAGGATCCGCCAAATTTCTTTCGGATCTTACAAATTCCAAGGAAATAACACCATGTTTCAATAACTGTTTTACCGCACCATGCCTAATGAGGATATGTCTTCTTTGTCCATTGTACACACTATTTTTGGCAATTCCAATTGCCGCCTGTGAGTCACAATGTAGAGAAACTGGTGAAGCTTGTCTTCCCCACAAAGGCATGTCTGCCAATAAGTTTCTCAACCACTCAGCTTCTTGTCCTGCCAACTCAAGGGCAATGAATTCAGACTCTATAGTAGATCGTGCTATACAAGTCTGTTTTGAAGACTTCCATGAAATAGCACCTGCACCCAATGTAAACACATAGCCACTGGTGGAGCTAACTTCATCATTGTCAGTTACTCAGTTTGCATCACAAAATCCTTCTAAAACATCAGGAACTTTATTAAAATGCAAACACCAATCCATAGTACCTCTCAAATACCTTAGCAAACGATGCAGAGCATTCCAGTGTTCACTACTAGGGTTGTGAGTATATCTACTCAATCTACTAATAACATAAGCAATATCAGGTCGTGTATAATTCATGAGAAACATCACAATACCAATTATTTTAGCATACTCAGTTTTAGAAATACTAGATTCCTTATTCTTTTTCAAGTGTATTCTAGGATCATAAGGAGTTCTCACAGGTGCTACATCAAAATAGTTAAAAAATTTCAACATTTTCTCAATATAATGAGACTGAGAAGATGAAAAAACATTAGAAGTTCTTTTTATTTTAACCCCTAAAATCACATCTACTTCTCCAAGATCTTTCATTTAAAATTTAGAAGATAAGAAATTCTTAGTCTCATTAATGACATTCACATTAGGGCCAAAGATTAACATGTCATCCACATACAAACATATAATAGCACAATCCGATCCTATCATCTTGGAATAAACACAAGTATCAGATGCATTAAAACCAAAACCATTACCCACTAGTGTGGTATTAAACTTTTCATATCATTGCTTAGGTGCCTGCTTTAGACCATACAAAGACTTTCTCAATTTGCATAATTTATTCTCCTGTCCTTGGATCATAAATCCCTCAGGTTGAGACATATAGATCTCTTCCTCTAAATCACCATTTAAGAAAGTCATTTTAACATCCATTTGATGTATCACTAAATTATGAATAGCGGCTAAAGCAACAAGAGTTCTAATAGTCGCTATCTTAGTCATAGGAGAACAAGTGTCAAAGTAATCAAAGTCCTTCTTTTGGTTAAAAGTCTAGCCTTATATTTCTCAATTGTACCATCAAATCTCAATTTCTTCTTAAATATTCACTTGCTACTTATGGGTTTACAACCTTTAGGAAAATCCGTCAAGTCCCAAGTGTGATTAGAAATTATAGAGTCTAATTCACTTTTAATGGCCTCTTTCTAAAAACTAGCATCTATTGACCTCATTGCTTCATTGTATGTCTTAGGGTCTTCTTCTATTAAATAGATTTACACTAATTCATCACTCAAAATATTAAGATCAATATTTTCATTCAAGAAAGTGGCAATAAAGTCAGGACCAAAGTTAGCTTCAATTCTACGCCTCTTACTTCTTCTAAGTTTATTTTCATACTCATTAGCAGTAACTCTAGAAGAAGGTACAATATGAGAGTTAATAGACATAGATGTAGAAGCATTGTTCGGCACATCACTAGGCACATTATTTTTCAATGGAAAAACATGCTCAAAAAATTTTGCATCTCTGCATTCCCAAATAAAACTATCATTCAAAGACATAAATATATATGCAGCACTATTTTGAGCATAACCAATAAAAATAACATCAAAAGTTTTGGGTCCAACAGTTACTTGTTTAAAATCAAGTACACCAACCTTATCCAAACACCCCCACACTTGCAAAAATTGTAAGTTAGGGGCAAACCCTTTCCATAACTCATATGGAGTTTTATCTAACTTCTTATGAGGGACTTTATTAAGAACATAGCATGCAGATAAAACAACTTCCCCCCACATATTATCAGATAAACCCGAACTCAAAAGCATAGAATTCATCATTTCATTAAGGGTTCTACTTTTCCGTTCGGCTACACCATTTTGTTGGGGATTATAGGGAGCAATAATCTTATGTATAATACCATTTTCTTCACAAAAGGCTTATAGAGTATTAGTACTATATTCACCACCCCTGTCAGACCTAAGTCTCTTGATTTTTCTGTCTAGTTGATTTTCTACTTCTACCTTATATTTTAAAAACATGCTTTCAGCCTCATCTTTTGACTTAAGAAGATATACCTTAGTGTATCTA
>ML439527.1:2146-21015 GCA_005239525.1 Nicotiana knightiana | reverse complement strand
GGGGGGGCGAGAAGAAGAAGAAGAAGAAAGAGGTTGGAATCGAGCTTTGGGAAATAGGCAACAAAGTATTTTTATAATTTTATTCCACTGAAACACATTGTCATGGGTTGAATTAAAGGATAATACCAGTAATTTAGATTTAGAAATATCAATTTGCTTGGATATGAGGAACCCATGAACAAGAACTAGATTTTTATATTCAAGATATGTAAAGTAATGAATTTTATATATATATATATATATTCAAAAGCTTGATTAAGCAGAAAATGATGCTAAAAGTAAAAATCTTCTGTTTGTAATCCTATATTTATTAGGAAGGTATGGGAAAGTAAACTCAGTGTTACTATTTAACTGCAAGTTTCCGGTGTACTTAGTAAAGAAGTTGAAGTAAGGTTTGAGAATAAAAAAGCAAATTCACGATAAATTTACTTAGAGAAATAAATTTTGAAATTTATGGATGGTAACAGTAACGTGAACTTCCACGAAGAAACAAGTTAGTTCATGAATAAATAGGAACCTGGAATAAAGTAGTTGTTGAGAACTAGTTTTAATAATGTTATGAGTTTTGAACAAATGATATCTTTAAGTGACACTAAGTCACGGGTTACTGGAATTGTAACTCGTTATCACTTAAATTCAGTAAACTTGGGGGTTAGCAGATGGTAACACTAAAATTATATTGATTTATAAATTGCATACGAGTTGAGCAATTTGAACGATAAACAGTCGAGCTTTGGTTAGTTGGCTTCGAGAGGTGAGTAATAAGCCTACCGTAATTTATGTTTTCATAACCTGCATGATTTATATTATATTGACAAGTCATTTACTTGATATAGTACTGAATAATTTACTTGAGATGTTTACAATTATTTAAAAGATTCTTACTGTTATTAGACATGTTTTACTGTTACTTGAGATATGATTTACTGTTACTAAAATTGGATTACATGATTTGATAAGAATTGAAATGTCTTGTACTATTTTGAAAATGCTTCCATATGAATATTTATTGTTCACCGAGAAAAGTATAAATGGGAGGAAACTTTGAAGGATCCCATGGCTAACGGCGGATTCGTTAGACCTGGTACACCTTGTATTTACAGATCACCAATTATAGTTATAGCCCTCGCTAGTGGGGAATACAGTTTTTCCTCGAGTAGGGACCCACAGTTATATTTTACTCCTTTTATGAAGGGGTCCACACAGTGATACAAATTAGATGATCCTTACTTGGAAACCTCCCAAATATAAAGATTTTCTATGAGACAGTGTTTACTGAGTTTATTACCAATTTGTTAAATAGATTTCTGTTACATGAAGCACATGAAAATACTGATTATATTTACCGTTTTTGAGAGAGCATTTTATTTTTATGATAGTTTATGATTATTATTCTAAAAGCATATTTCCCGACTTGTCCCCATTAAAAACGATTGTGGTTAAGTGTTATTACTCACTGAGCTAGCGACTCAGTCCCCGTTTTTTTTACAGAGACAGCATTTGGCGCGATCGAGGATTTTATTAATTAGAGTACACAAATTGATAGTTTCTGGTGAGCCCCGCACTCGTTCGCGTGGGCGAAGAGTTTTATTTAATTATTATAGTCTTTTCTTTTGAAATCTTAGAGTTTCTCCATAGTTATCTTATTAGTGTCATAAATATTCATTTGTTAATATGGACTAGTTACTAGTATTATACTTATTTTTTCATATTTTTTTGAGTTGGCTTTGGCTTTATTATGTTGAAGAGGTTGGTAATATTGGTGGAAACCCATTTGTGGTTAGTTGATGAATATTGTGATTGATTTAGGTGAATATTAGTTGGTTATTATTTATTTATGAGACAGAACAAATTTGGATAGTCCAAAAATAGGGGAAAATATGTCCTTTTTTTCTGCAAAATATAGATAAGGAGTACTTGGGAGCCCTTGCTCCTAAGCGCTGGTCACGATCCTAAATTGAGTTGTGACAAATTTAGTATCAAAGCTTAGGTTTTAAGTCCCGAGCCATAGAGCAATGTTTAGTAGAGTCTGGTTCAGGGGTATGTAGGCGCCCATACTTATGATCTTGAGGCTACTGAACATCTAGGAATGTTTTCCCTTCTTTCATTCTTTGATCGCACGTTTGAGATAACTTGAGATTGTCTTTGGAGTATTTCTTTCGCATATGGCTAGGATTCGCACACCCTTATTTACTGGACGTGGTGCTGGACGTGGTGCTACCCGAGGTGGTGGTCAAGTTGGGGCTCATCAGACTAGAAGACATGTTGCTCCTCAACCTGAAGTTGTGAGCATGGGCCAACCCCAAGCTGCTATGCCAGATCATGTGCAAGAACGGGGAGTTAAGGATGCTCCACCACCAGTGCCAACTGTTGTACCTACCGGTACCTTACCTACAGACGCAACGGCAAGGTTATTGAATGTGTAGAGGCATTTGTGCCTACTCAAGGTAGAAGTTCAACTCCTGAGGCCACTTCACAGACATAGGCACCTGCACAGACTCAAACTTTCAGGAATAAGGAGGTATCCCTGCAAGAGTTCCTAAAATTGAAATCCCCAAAATTCATAGGTTCTGATAATTCAGCAGATCCCCAAAGTTTATTAGATGGGACACTCAAGACGTTACGTGCTCTAGGATATTCTACTGAAAGGGTCGTGGAGCTCACAACATACAAACAAGAGGATATGGCCAACACATGGTATGATACTGTATTGCTAGGAAGGCTAGCAAGAACAGCACCAATAATATGGGACGAGTTCAGTAAGTTGTTCATAGATCATTTTCTTCCAGACAGCCTGAGGTAAAAATATGCTAGGGACTTTGAGAGATTGGTTCAGACTTCAGATATGGATGTGTCAACATATAACACCAAGTTTTGTAATCTGGCTAGATATGCTCCTTAATTAGTGTCTACCCAAGAAGCTCGAGTTTAGAGGTTTGTTAATGGGTTGGTTAGTCGTTTATACACTCTAGTATCCCCATAGATGAAGACTTTGTCCTACTTTAATGAAATCGATCTCGCTAGAAAGATTGAAAATAAGGGACGGGAGGAGTGTACGGCCAGTGATTTACGTAAGAAGACCAAGACAAGAGGATCTTTCAGTAGCGATTTTAGTAAAAATCACAGAGCGGGAAATTAGGGACAGTAGCAACAGGGTTCTCAAACAAGGACACACTTGTCTTCATAGTCCGCATACATACCACATTACAGACATGGTACTAGAAGACCATCATCATCATATGGACATTTTAATTTTGGGCATATATATGCCACTACTCCAGTCTGCCAAACATGTGGTATATCATATTTGGTCCAGTGTCGTGTTCTGACTGGAGAGTGCTTTCGGTGTGGCCAGTTGGGACATAACTTGAGGGATGGCCCTCAGCCTTAGAGGAATTTCAACCAGGCTTCTATTCAGTTAGTTTCACCTACTCAAACTACTCGTAATACCTCAGGTGTTGCAGGTACAGGAAATAAAGGTCGAGGTGCTAGAGATCGTGCTACTGCGAATCAAGGACAAGGGAATGCTGGTAGAAGTCAGGCAAGAGTTTTTGCATTTACTAGACATGATGCTCAGGCCTTGAATATTGTGGTTACAGGCATTCTTTCTATCTTACATTTAATGCACTTGCATTGAGTGATCCAGAATATACTCACTCCTATGTGTCCTCGTACTTTGCTTTGAGGTTTGGTAGACAGCCTGAGCTATTAAATGATCATTTTCTGGTTTCTACTCCTGTTAGAGAGTCTCTATTAGATGAATACATGTATCGTGCTTATCAGATTCAGGTTGAGGGTAGAAATACTCTAGCTAACCTTATTGTAATGGATTGGTTATCTTCTTGCTATGCTATGGTCGATTGCCATGCAAAGATAGTTAAGTTTGAGATACCAAATGAACCTAGTTTTGTTCTAAACGGGGGTCGGGTTCTGGAGAGTTGCAAAGTTGTATCTTTTATAAAGGCTCAACTACTTCTGAAGAAAGGTTACTTGGGTCTTTTAGCTATTATAAATAACACAATAAAGGAAACAATTAGTACAGAAAATGTACTAGTAATGAGAGAATTTTCTTATGTATTTCCTGAGGATTTACCAGGATTGCCTCCAGTATGATAAACAGATTTTGGTATTTATTTGCCACCTGATATACAACTTATATCTATACCCCTATATCGAATGGCACAAGCAGAGTTGAGGGAGTTAAAGCAACAGTTGAAGGATTTGTTACATAAGGGTTTTATCAAAACTAGTGTATCACATGGGGTACACCAATATTGTCCGTAAAGAAGAAAGACAGATCTCTGAGAATGTGCATTAACTACAGGCAGTTGAACAAGATAACAATATTCAATAAATATGCTTTGCCTCATATAGATGACATGTTTGATCAGTTACAAGGAGCTGCCCACTTTTCAAAGATTGACCTCTAGTCTGGTTATCATCAGCTTAGAATCAAAGATGAAGATATTTCTAAGACTGCTTTCAGAACCCAGTACGGGCACTACGAGTTTCTTGTGATGCCTTTCAGACTGACTAATGCTCCAGCTGAATTGGATTTAATGAATAGGGTGTTTAAGCCGTTTATGGATAAATTTCTAATAGTACTTATTGATGATATTCTGATATATTCTCGTAGCCAAATGAACACAAGAATCATCTAAGGACTGTGTTGCAAACATTGCGAGAACATCAGCTTTATGCTAAGTTCTCAAAGTGCGGATTTTGGCTAGACTCAGTAGCATTTCTGGGGCATGTTGCATCCAAAGATGGAATTATGGTAGATCCTAAGAAGAAGAAAATTGTGCAGAAATGGCCCAGACCTATTTTTCCTATAGAGATTCACAACTTTTTAGGTTTAGCAGGCAATTACAGGAGTTTTGTGCAGGATTTCTCTAGAATAGCAGCGCCGCTGACTAAGCTAACACAGAAAAATGCAAAGTTTCAGTGGACGGAAGAATGTGAGCAGAGCTTTCAAAAACACAATGTCACGACCCAAAACTCACTATAGGTCGTGATGGCACTCAACGTCGCCGTTAGGCAAGCCAACGGTGAATTATCAGCTTAATTATTTATTTTACTTTTTTTTGAAATCATGAATCTTATAGATAGAGAGATCAATGCATAAAAAATAGTAGATACATACGATTAAATGAAATAATAAGTAAAAGTGTGTAAGGCAAACCGTACACAAATTCTAGAATACCCAAAATTCTGATGTCATAAATGCATAAACATCTACTAGGAAGTACAATAACAATACATCATCTGTCTGGAATACAAGGTAGACATGATAAAGTAAATAATTATGATGGAAACATGTGTGCTGCAAATCGTGGCATGGAAATACAGCTCACCATAGAGTCCCCTCAGCAGCTGCGCCTACGCGCCCAAATGACCACTAATTGAACCTGTCAAATCCTACACATTAAGTGCAGAAGTGCAGCATGAGTACGTAAATCAACACGTACCAAGTAAGTATCTAGCCTAGCCCCGAAGAGGTAGTAACGAGGGGTAGACATTGGCACTTACTAGTGGTCCAAAAAAAATATATAATAAAGTAGACAAGTATGAAATATGGTAGTTAACAATGAGTACATGTATAGACAAATAATACGCTCTACAACTGAATAATTAATACCAAGTTCTCAATTATTGGGTACCTCCTCAATTGGAATATGTAATGGTCAATACCAAATCAACGGTCACATCTTAAGTCAGGAAACACATGAGTACGCAGACTCCTGTGCTATGAACCTTTCTCAGAGATGAAACGAATGCTATGAACCTTTCTCAGAGATGAGAAACAAGACACACAAAAATAAGTATAGGCAATCGTATTCAACATCTCACTGTTGCGGCGTGCAACCCCATCCACACATGATACTGTTGCAGCGTGCAACCTGATCCATACATCATACTCGTGGCGGCGTGCCAGCCGATCCACACATAACAATCAATAAGGAAATACCCATCAATCCATAATGCTCATACCTACGAAATGCCCGAGTACCGACCACAAGAATGCCAAGTGCATAAATATACCATGGGGAGATGGATAGTGCCATGCGCTACAAAACCCAAGCACGACTAAGGTGCAACAAACGACAAGCTACACTGGGCCAAAATACACGCGTGGATAATCAAGTCGCCTCACAACCCACATAGAATAATAGAGTAACATCTGAAATAGACGATGCCAGGAATATCATCCACTACGCCCGAGGAATCATCCATAAGCAATGCTATGCTAACTGAACACATCCAACCTGATATAGAGCATATATTCACATTGGATCTACCAACGATCTCAAGACAAGTTTGATCATCCCATACTGGGCCAATAACCTTTCAAAGATCCACAATGACCCCATTCATGACACATACGAGTAGCCGACCAATCCAGGACAAACTTCCACAGTCCACAACCAAAGGAGTAGAGCGACCCTCATACATACACTCTCCAATTAGCAACAATATCGGGACCTTCATACCTGACTTCAGTCTCTAACAATTCAAATGACTAAAATATCACACTTATATGATCTTCCCGTGGGGATATACTCCCACAACCTTCTGCGCCAGGTCAAAAAAAAATCTAAACATCAATAGCCATCGACCATGCTATATCTATAATGCAAATCAAGAATCCACGAATCAATACACCATGCCTCTTACACAAAACACCATTCTCATGCGACATTAAGATAACGCCAGTGATAGTAGCCTATATTATGTAATGTAGATGCTATTTATGCTCTAAATTAACCATACTATATTGATATTTTGAATGCTAAAAGATAACAAAATTCTGAGATTTTTATGCTTTGCAGGAATTACTCCGAGCTAGAAGGAGGATAAAGAGTGTTTTGAAGTCGAATTTGTACATACAAGGTCAATCGAGGATAGCCCGGGTGAAAAAAGAGCAAGAAAAGGCAAAGATTACGTTGAAGCCCAGGACCGTGATCGCAGCTTGGAACGCGGCTGGGACGCAGTCAACAAGGTGAAAAATAGTTAGGTGTAAAATGACTGCGGTCAAGACCGCGGTTGGGACCGCGACCGCTATCGAGCGTCATACTGCCAAGAAGTTGGGGGCTAAAGTGTAAATTATTGGGAATGTAACCTAACCCTATATAAACCTAAAAACTCGCCCAAAGTTGAGATCAAGCTTGTTTTAGACTCAATTGGAGGCAAGAACAAGTGAGAGAAGATCAAGTCATCATTAGAGTTTTTCATTCTTCTTCTTTTTATCATTAATTTTTGAATTATGAACCATCTTATTGCTTTATCTTATTTTAGTATGAGTAGCTAAACATCTAATCTAGGGTTTTGATGGAACCTATTGAAGAATGAAATTCTTGTTATGTTAATATAGATTTTTCAAAGTTTAATCTCTATTTGTTCAACTACATGCTTGTTGTAGTTAATTGAAGGGCCCTCAATTAGTTGTGCCTGTTTAGTATGTATTACTCAAGAGAGAGTGCATTTTAGGTTGTTGTTGAACAACATCACTCCCGACGTATATGAGGGATCAACAACGAAGGGTTTAAAGGTGGGATTAGGGATAACGAAATCTTGGGTGCGATCTAAGTGAGTTGTAATTAAGGCTAGCTAGCGTAACTCGGGAGAGTATGTCTACTATATCGTCGTAATTACTCGGGAGAGATTTATGACAGTTAGAGTGCTCATGATCGATAGAGAAGTTTAGGAAAATTTATACCAAACATAGCGGGAAAGGATTCCAACAATAGGGAAAATCATAACCTTAGATCATTCCTATTATTGTTTACAACCCGATCTTAGTTAGCTCTTAGTCACTATAGTTTCATTAAGTAATAGTTAGTAGAATACCAACCATTTGTTATTTAAATATCTTGGGAAGTTGATTACGTGGAATTGTGCGAATCTGATAGCAGTAATTGATAGGTTAATTCCATGTGGGATTCGACTCTGGACTCGTAAATTGGATTATATTTGCAATGACCGCTTAGTCATTTTTATAAGTCATAGTTGCGCGTGATCAAATTTTGGTGTCGTTGCCGGGGATTTAATGGTGTTATCAACTACAGTTAAAAGAAGTGCAAAAAGTGTAGTCAATTTTCTTCACTTTCAATCAACTACATTGAAATTTTAACGTTTGTAATCTTGAGTGTTACGGGCGCATGCCTAGAAACTCCTCAAGAACTAGTGAAGTGTTTGAAGCATTATCAGATCCTGAGAAAGTTTTCAAGGCTTTGAATCGGGCAAACAGGAAAATCAAACAACAACAAAACTCAACTGAACAACTTGCACCAGACATGGCAGATCTAGTAAACAACAGAGATAATGGGGATAACGTGGAGGACCCAAATGAGCAGGTGGTGGAGCCTCTTGTGCCAGAGACTGCTTTGGATGATTGAGCACAACCCACAACAGATAATTTAGCCACCGGATTGTAGTCCCGCAGATACAGGCTGATTCATTCCAAATCATAAACAATATGCTGCATTTATTGTAAAACAAGGGACTATTCTCGGGGTCATACATTGAAGATCCTCAACATCACTTAAAGAATTTCCTGTCAATTTGTCAAACACAAAGACAACACAACGTGACTATGGTCGCAATAAAGCTATTGTTGTTTACATTCTCTGTGACATGAGCAACTCATACTTGGCTCAATTCACTCCCCATAAATTCCATCACTACTTGGGAGGAATTAGTCAAGCAATTTGTGAACAAATTTCATCCACCCAACAAGACTGCTCAGCAAATTAATGAGATCTTGAGCTTCAGACAGTAACCAATAGAAACATTGCAAGAGACGTGGGAAAGATTCAAAGGGCGGCTGGTTTTATGTCCACACCATGGTATTCCTGAGCAGATGTTGGGACAGAGGTTCTACATGGGTCTAGCGGATAGTGTGAAGGCTAATGTTGATGCTTTAGCCGGTGGAGCATTCTTGAGTAAAACATTCATAGAAAGCAAGATCTCGCTCGATAAGATGGCACAAAATTCGGGATGGACAACCAGAAACGCCACCATCACTCTAGTGGTCCACTTAGTGGCATTAGATCCAACCAATTCTATAGCTGAAAATAATGCCATACTAATGACACAAATGATCATCCTCACCAAAAAGGTTGAAGAATCAGGTCAGAAACAGCAGATGCACATAGTTGATACAACCAATGGGGGCTTATGTACATCTTGTATTAGTCAACCATTTGGTGGCCCGTGGAGTGCTGATGGTAATCACCAACACTATCCGAAAAACATGAATTATGTGTCCAACTATGAGGGACAGAGACCAGGTGGTCAGAATTGGAATCAGCAGAACCAACAATACAGGCCAGCCCCACAACAACACAACAATAAAAGTAATGTGGGGGCCCTACGACCACAAGGCAATATGGTGCCTTACCAAAGGCAACATGGCTACAACAATCAAAATCAGCAGCAGGGTTATCATCCACCTCAACAGCAACACAATAGGATACAAGAAGATGGGTTCGCTAGACTCGAGGGAATGATGCAATAAGTGATTGATCCAATGCAAAAATAACTGAAAGAGTAGACTCACACGAGTCAACTATATAAAATATTGAGGTCCAATTGGGTCAGATTTCGATGGCTGAATAATCGTTCTCATGGGACGTTACCTGCAGACACACAGATAAATCCAAAGGAGCAGGGCCTAAAGTAGCTCATGACAGTGAGTCTACGTAATAGTAGATACCTAGACTTGGAGCAAGAGATAGCTCGCGAAAGCAGACCTATTGAGACACTTGTGCCAGTGCCCATTGGGTAGATGATTCAGCAGGGTTGACTGAAGTGACAGTACAGTATGCCCAGGAAGATTCCAGCAAAGAAAAAGAGGCTGAGAAAGAGGTTGAGACAACACAGGAACCGGTGGTAGAGGCAGTGCCTGAACAAGCAAAAAACCAAATAACATGAAAGAAACGACCTCTAGCACCATTCCTACAGAGATTGGCCAAATATTAAAAAGATGAGCAATATAAGAAGTTATTGGAGATGTTGAAGCAAATTCAAGTAAATATTCCATTGATTGATGCTTTAAAAGAGATGTTGGTTATGCAAAAATGATGAAGGACTTAATTTCCCGCAAGTTTGACTTCCAAGACTTGGCCACAGTTACTCTAACTCAGACTTGCAGTGTTGTTGAGACGAGACCCATTGTTGAGAAGTTGTCTGACCCAGGGAGTTTCACAATTCCGTGCACTATAGATAACTTTGCATTTGCTAAGGCATTGTGTGATTTGGGGGCAAGCATAAATCTTATGCCCCTGGCTATCTATAAAAGGCTCGGGATTAGAAGAGCTAGACCCACGTCCATGTTATTGCAGTTGGCTGACAGGATAGTAAAGATGCCTTCTGGTATCCTTGATGATGTGTTTGTGCAGGTTGGGAAATTTGTGTTCCCAGCAGATTTTGTCATTCTGGATTGTCGGGTTGATGAAGAAATTCCCATAATTTTGGGAAGGCCATTTTTGGCCAGGGGGAGAGCTCTAACTGACTGCGAAATTGGAGAGCTCAAGATGAGATTAAACAATGAGAAAATAACATTCAACGTGCATAAATCTATGAGGCGACCAAGTAAATTCGCTAATTTCTCTTTCATAGATGCCATGGATGTAATCTTGGAAGAGGATGATGAGACTTTGAACATTGAGGATACTTTAGTAGCTTGCCTCATGAACCTAGATGAGGTTAATGGTGAAGAATTGGCGGAATGGGTGCTCTCTCTTGAGAGCAAGGGTGGTTTTTGGAAGAGACCACTCGAATTTGAGCCCTTGCACTTAGAGGAAAGGGAAACTCCCCCAGCCAAGACATCCATAGAAGAAATACCAAAGCTGGAGCTAAAGCCGCTGCCCGCCCATCTCAGGTATGCATTCTTAGGACCTAACTCCACATTACCTGTTATTATCTCATCCAGTTTGTTAGATGTGCAGGTAGAACAACTTTTGCAGATGCTGATAGAGTGCAAGACTGCAATTGGGTAGACCATGACAGATATCAAGGGGATCATCCCGGCCTTCTGTATGCATAAAATTCTACTGGAAGATGGGAACAAACCTTCCATAGAACACCAAATAAGGTTGAACTCCAATATGAAGGAAGTGGTGAAGAAAAAAAGTATTAAGTGGTTAGATGCGGGAATCATATTCCCCATCTCTGATAGCAACTGAGTTAGCCCAGTGCAATGTGTACCAAAGAAGGGTGGAATGACGGCGATGAAAAATTATAAGAATGAATTGATCTTTACATGAACCGTCACAAGAAGGAGAATCTGTATGGATTATAGAAAGTTGAACTTAGCCACCCGGAAAGACCACTTCCCACTTCCATTCATTGATCAAATGTTAGACAGACTGGCAGGGAGGTCCCATTTTTGTTTTCTGGATGGGTACTCAGGGTACAGTCAGATCTCTATTGCACCAGAGGACAGAGAGAAGACCTCATTCACCTGCCCTATGGGATTTTTGCTTTTCGGAGAATGCCATTTGGCCTATGCAACGCACCTGCCACATTCCAAAGGTGCATGATAGCCATCTTCACAGACATGGTAGAAGAAATAATGGAGGTTTTCATGGATGATTTCTCAGTAGTGGGAAATTCGTTCGATGACTGCCTTAAAAATCTAAGGGGAGTGTTGAAAAGGTGTATATAGACTAATCTGGTACTAAACTGGGAGAAGTGCCATTTCATGGTACAAGAGGGTATAGTCCTGGGACACTTGGTATCAAGCAAGGGCATTGAGGTGGATCGCGCGAAAGTTGATGTGATAGCAAAACTTTCATCACCCACATCCGTCAAAGAAATCAGAAGTTTCCTTGGGCATGCCGGTTTCTACCGGAGATTTATAAAAGACTTTTCCAAAATTGCTAACCGTAAATTGATACAAAAGGATCACCCTTTTGTGTTTTCTAATAATTGCAGGGTAGCTTTCGAGGAATTAAAGAAGAGACTAATCACAACACCTATCATTGTTGCCCCCAACTGGGAGCAACCATTCGAGCTAATGTGTGATGCAAGTGACTATGCAGTGGGAGCAGTGCTAGGACATCAGAAAGATAAAACCATGCACCTAATTTACTACGCAAGTAGAACGTTGAGTGGAGCCCACTTGAACTACTGTGATTGAAAAGGAGATGCTGGCAGTAGTGTTCGCGTTTGACAAGTTCAGATCGTACCTGATAGGCTCAAAGGTAATTGTCTATACTGATCATGCTGCTCTCAGGTACCTGATCGAGAAAAAAGATTCAAAATCGCGCCTGAATTGTTGGGTGCTGCTGCTACAAGAGTTCAACTTAGAAATTCGTGACCAAAAAGACACGAAAAATCAAGTCGCGGATCACTTATCGCGACTGGAAGGAGCTGAAAAAGCAGTTGAGGTGGAAGAGATTCTGGAAACCTTTCTGAGCAGCTACTCGACACGAGCCTTGAGGAAGTTCCACAGTATGCAGACATTACAAACTACCTGGTGAGCGGTATAGTTCCCTATGACCTTTCCTCTGTGCAAAAGAAAAAGTTTTACCGTGATTGCCGGATTTATTATTAGGATGAACCTTATCTGTTTCGGATTTGTGTTGACAATATGATCTGTAGGTGTGTCCCTGAGATAGATCAATCTTCTGTTTTGCAGGCATGTCACGCATCGGCATATGGTGGATATTTCGGAGGAGTCAGGACAGCCGCGAAAGTTCTAGAAGCAGGTTTCTACTAGCCAACTGTGTTTAAGGATGCACATTTATGGGTCAAGGGATGTGATGAATGTCAGCGAACCGGGAACATTTCCCTTCGCCATGAGATGCCCATGAACCCAATTCAGGAGGTTGAGGTGTTCGTCGTTTGCGGAATAGACTTCATGGGTCCCTTCGTCAGTTCATATGGCAATAAGTACATACTTGTTGATGTAGACTACGTGTCCAAATGGGTATAAGCTGCAACACTCCCCACCAATGATGCAAGTGTGGTGATTGGGTTTTTTAAAAAGAACATATTCACCCGTTTCGGCACCCCAAGGGCCATAATTAGTGACAGAGGCACTCATATGTAATCGAGCCTTTGAGAAATTGCTAGAGAAGTACGATGTACGCCACAAGGTGGCAACTCCATATCATCCTCAAACAAGTGGGCAAGTAGAAGTGCCAAACAGAGAGATAAAGAGTGTGTTAACCAAAACCGTGAATGCCACAAGAACAGACTGGGCGTAAAAGTTAGATGATGCACTCTGGGCTTATAGAACTGCTTTCAAAACGCCAATTGGCATGTCGTCATACAAGTTGGTGTTTCGGAAGGCCTGTCACTTGCTGGTGGAGTTAGAGCATAGAGCTTGGGGGGCGCTGAAGCAGTTGAATCTAGACATGGACGCTGCGGGAACGAATAAAGTCACATAGTTGCATGAACTGGATGAGTTCCACTATCTTGCTTTTGAGAGCACAAGATTGTACAAAGAGAGAATGAAGAAGTTGCATGACAAGAACATTATTGAGCAGAATTTCAAACCTAGATATATGGTATTGCTTTACAATTCAAGATTAAGGCTATTTCTGGGTAAACTAAAGTCACGATGGTCTGGACCATTTCGTGTGGTTGAAGTGCTCCCTTCAGGTGCTATAGAGATTGCCGCAGAGAAAGATTCTCACATGTTTAGAGTCAATGGGCATAGATTGAAACCTTATGTGGTCATGGATGAAGTAAAGGAAGTGTTAGTGACCTATCTGACTGAGCCCCAGATAAAGGTGGGCATATTTCGGTCGGAACCGAATAAACCGACCGAACCGATTTTTTTTTATTTCGGTTTTGGTTATTCGGTTTGTTCGGTCGGTTTTGGTTTAAATTTTTAAAATTTCAGTTTTTCGGTTCGGTTTTCGGTTATTAAGTTATTTAGTTCGGTTAACCGAAAAATCAAATTATAAGCATATAGGTTATTTAAATTATATATAGGCTAAGCCCATAAGTAATAAATTAATACTATTAGGTTCAATCTATCAAAGACTCAACCCAATTAAGTAAGTCCATCAACTTTCGAATCTTAAAGACTTTCACTATATTAAAACTTCCATAGCATATATGATAAATACCGGGAGGATTTCATACAGAGCTGTAGTTTACACTATGTTTGAATTTTATGATCCATAATAGTGTGCAAAGTTTAGTCCATTTTTTTTATAAACACAATATTTCCAACAATTTAGAAGTTTTGGGAAAAAATAACAAATTTTCCGGTCCTATTATTACATAGAAGGAGCCCAATATGATAATGTTCAAACCAAAAAACGGAACCGAAATAACCAAACCGAAATTAGAAAAACCGAGCCAAACCGAACTTATTTCAGTTCGGTTTCGGTAACTACTTTTACAAAATCGAAAACCGAATAACCGAACCAATTTCTTCAAACCGAACCGAACCGATCGAACGCCCACCCCTAGACCTAGAGGTCGAGCGAACCTTAACTGCGCTCATCTGCTTCGTGTTGCGACGTTAAATTAAGCGCTTCTTCGGAGGCAACCCATGTTCTTCTTTTGTTTTTCTTTTGTTTTATTATTATTCTTGATGTGAAAGATAATAACCAATTTATTAGTGTACAGGGAAAGATTGGTGCACATGGTAAAAGCCGGGGTCAAAAGCCAACTCCGGAAAGGTATAAACGTGATGAAAACAAAAAAAATAAAAATTCGGAGGACCGCACTGCGACCGTGACCACGATGGAATAGAAATCCACTATTTTTCCACCACGACCGTGGTCCCCGAGCGCGGACCGGGCACGGTGGTTCGACGCACTTCTGCCCAGTGACCGCGACCGCGACCGCGGTGCTGGGCGCGGTCGGCAGGTAAGTAATTATTATTTTTTTAATTTTTATTTTCCTTTTTGTCTTCTAAACCCACTGACCTAAACCTACCAACCCCCAACCCCCATTCTCCTCATTTCTTATCTTTCCCAAATGCCTATCTTTCTTTCCCCCGTTCAACCCCCCCTCCCCAAACGCCTATCTTTCTTCTCCCTACTTTATTCCCCTCACAAATTCTTCTCTCTTTCTCATCTCTCAAGTACACAAGTTACCATCTCAATTGTTCACCACTCTCAAGTAAGTTCATGCCTTCTTTCTCTCTTCTCTCTTCATTTTTTCTTTCTTTTGTAATATAATTTCATATTTGTGTCATGTTTTTTAATAGAACCTTCTTTTTAGTTGATAATGTATATAATGGTAGACAATATCATGATTTTGTTGTATAGAAGTTGATTGTGGTGGGGATGAGTATGTGTAGATATTGTGGTTGATTTGGGGAGGATTTATACCTCCATGGGGGTAGTTGTGCTAAATTGTAGATCCATGCACACTAGGTGTTTGTGGAATTGCCCCAATGAGCTTTAAATGCTAATGTAGCCATGATGTTGGTGAAGTCTGAGTAACCGCCCTAGGTTCACACAAATCACACCTTTACTAATAGTGGCCCTTGTTTTGCCAGGTACTATGCATACATCAAGAATGAGACGTACCACAAGTTCCTCAGCCAGTGGGTCAGGAGGCTCTTCGAGAGCTTGGGCATAGGCTAGCTCGAGCCAGTTCGATAGTAGCCGGTTTGTATCTAAAGAAGCCCAAGATAGGTTTAATGAAAAGACGTCCAAGAAGCATGTGCCCGAACAAGCCATTGAAAGGGAAACTCTTCGGATTGAAGGCTCGAACATATACCATGAATTGAGAAGACGTTAGCTCGACATTTTTTTAAGGAACCGGAGGAGGTAAATCTGATGTTGGTACGAGAATTCTATGCCAATCGCCCGGAGCATGTTGATTGAGTTGTCATGGTGCGCAACACCCGTGTGAATGCTTCACTTGATGCTATTAGAAGAGTGTACAGGTTGCCAGTCTTCAACAGGGAGGAAGACTTTTATCAGACATATCAAAAAAGACCTGTCACTTGGAACCTCTTCTTTCAAACAATCTGTGTGCCTGGCAGGGATTTAATATGGATTACCTTTGGAATCACCCTGAACTCAACCTCTCTCACTTGGGAGGCAAAGTGTTGGCTGATAATCATCAACAGTCGTCTGCTGCCATCAAGCAACACAACTGATATTAATGGGCCAAGGACAGCGGCAATTTGGTGTTTCGTGAATGCCCACGATTTTGACATAGCCTGGCTTATCCAGGACGAGATGTTCATTCGCTCAAATAATAAGAAGTATGGTTTCTACTTCCCTTCTCTAGTCAACAGTCTGTGTAGAGCAGCAAGAGTCCCTGAGAATCCCAATGTAGATGAGAAGGTACAAGTAAAGGCTGCGTTCAGGGTGAGCAAAATAACCGTTAGGAAAGACCCGGTGACACCTGAAGCCGAGCAAAATGATCCCTTAGATGAGGTGGATGATGATGAGGATGATGATGGTGATGAGGGGGCTATGCATGACTTCTCCCCACATGTGTAGACTGCTGATGAGGCAGGCCCGTCACAGGCCCGCCGGAGTACCCGTTTGACAGCATTGGAGCAGGACATGGATGGACTGCGCACTTCGGTCATTGACCTAGGTGCTAGAGTTGATACTCTGGCCACTCAAAGTGCTAAGTTAGAGAAGAAGATAATGGGCTGGCTACGGGCGCTAGGACGAGCGTGTCACCTTGATCCTGGCACTGTCTCTGATCAGGATTGAGCACTAGGGAAGTCCCCTTACCTTACTATGCTTTAATTCACTTGACATGGGGACATGTCAAATTTTTAAGTGTGGGGTGGGGGATGTTTGTTTGTTGTTATATATTTGTATGTATTTGATTGGTATTTTGGTTTGTCTTAATTAACTTCGACTTGGATTTTCACTTGAACCGGGTGTAGTTAATTTTTCTTTTTAGTTAGGAACTTACGGGCAAGGGAAAGGATGGAAATAGGATCCCCTAACTCCATGGTACCTTGAATATAGATTACCTTAGTGTGACACTTAGGCTCATTAGTTGACTCTAGCGAGAAAGCCTTAAAATGTGTGTTCTTGATTTGGCTTAAGTACCTTGAGCAGAGTGTTTGATGATCCAAACTGAAGTTATGTGCCATGTGTGAGTGAGGCTTTGTGTATTCTGTGCTAACATTCAATGCCTAGAACTTGCCCGGTGTGTTTACAAAGCGAAATGGTAGCCTTATTTGGTCTAGGAATTGATATAGGCTTTTCTTTGTTGAACCTATCTATTTATGTTTTATCCTCCTGATTGTATATACCATAGTTAACCCCTTTGAGCCTGTAATCCTATTTTCTTTGCCAACCACATTACAAGCCTTACCCAATTTTTGAATTGTACATCTTCTTGAACCCTATCACTTCTTATAAGCACTTGAATTATGATGAATATGGAAAAGTTAAAGTGTGGGGTGGTTGGTTGGGCTTTTGGGTGGAACTGAGAAAATATGGATAAAGGTGCACGGTGTGACAACTAATACTAAAAGTCACCAGAACTGAAAAAAAAGAAGAGAAAATGAGATGTATTTCTTAAAGAATAAGTCTCTAATGGTGTTGGCTTTTGAAAAAAAAATGTGCTTAAAGAAGTAGGGGGTATAACACATTGATGTAAAGGTGGAATGGTTGTTTGACAAAAATGTGGGCTTAAATGTGAAAAATGTATTAAAGTGCTTAGGGAGGTGTTTAACCAAAGAATTAGACCCTTTGTCTAAAGCTTATGTTTAAGATGAATACGGGTTACTGATAATCAATATAATAGGAAAAATGAATAATAGACAATATTACAGAAATAAAAGATCGAAGTTGATTGTATTCGAGAATCAGATGCCTTTACAAGCTGTATTCCCCTCCCTTATATAGGAGATACTTATAACGTACGAATCCTGTTATGGTTACTCATAATGACTAATTATGACATTAATGAGGCGTTACAAAGGATAACGATAATATGGGTTCAGTTACATAACGTTCGAGTAATCAATTATGGGTCCTTGAATCTGCCCGTAGCTTTGTCTAGATTCATTCTGACCGTGCCTCTCTCCCGTTTTGATCAAGTTGAATTTCCCGTGGCTGATAAGTTCGTGGGTTTATTGAACCGTGCCTCTTTGTACCGTACCTCTTCAAAGAGTTACGTCCAGCTGTCGTGTTTTCCTGTGTCCACGTGACTGGCTGAGTTGTCAAAAGCTGGCTTACGTGTGAAACTCTTTTTTACCAATACAGATAGTCCCCCCACTTACCATATATTTAACGATTAATATTTGGTAAGTGGATATTCATTTATGGCGGGAATATTTTTCCGCTGCTTTTCCTTGAATCATTGTATCCTTCTCTGCACCATGGCGTCGTTTGTCACTTCCATTTAATGCTCATACCACGTGTCCTTTTTGGATTGATTCTGCATTTACTCTGCACCTTTTAGGGCTTTTTGCGGATGTGCCAGTCTCGAAGTGACATCTTCAATTATGACTTTTCATCATTATTTTCCTTTTTCATCATGTTTGACGGTTGTCTTCAAGTATAAATACATGTTTTCCTTTCTTTGCTTCCACGAAACACTTTTCTAATTTTGTTTTCTGTAAAGAAATTTCTCTGACTTTGTAAACATGTCTTCTTCAAACCAACCTCAAAGAGTAATAGATATTGAAAGCTTAGTGCCATCTTCTGCTCNGACCGTGCCTCTCTCCCGTTTTGATCAAGTTGAATTTCCCGTGGCTGATAAGTTCGTGAGTTTATTGAACCGTGCCTCTTTGTACCGTACCTTTTCAAAGAGTTACGTCCAGCTGTCGTGTTTTCCTGTGTCCACGTGACTGGCTGAGTTGTCAAAAGCTGGCTTACGTGTGAAACTCTTTTTTACCAATACAAATAGTCCCCCCACTTACCATATATTTAACGATTAATATTTGGTAAGTGGATATTCATTTATGG
>ML439525.1:22761-42257 GCA_005239525.1 Nicotiana knightiana | reverse complement strand
TAAGTTATAGTAGTATTTTTTTTAGCATAATTTAAACTTTAGTGTAAATAGTGAGTTTTCTTATTTATATAGTTTCTTTTTAAGTCTAAAAGTAAGTTGGTTACTATATATATATATATATATATATATATATATAGTAACCAACTTACTTTTAGACTTAAAAAGAAACTATATAAATAAGAAAACTCACTATTTACACTAAAGTTTAAATTATGCTAAAAAAAATACTACTATAACTTATATTTAAATTAGAAGAAACCAAGATATATATATTGTTGTAGTTTTTAATTTTCTTAAATAAAACCTATTAAGAGTAAGATAAAAATTTAAAATATTAAGTTAGACCTAAAAGAAATATTTACACCAAAAATAATATAGAATTTGGGTGTAGTAAAAATTAGTTGTTCACATGCAGTTAATCTCCTTATACATTTTTCCTGTTGTGAAGAACTCTTGTACAACTTTATTGAGTTCTTCTTTAATGACTGGCCAAGCTTTTTTATAAAATACTGCATTGTACCCATCAACTCCCGGGGCTTTGTCATCTCCTATAGCTTGAAGACCTAGATAGATCTCCTTCTCTGTCACTTCTTCACACAATTGGAGTTGTTGGCTATGACTCAACACATTCCCTCTCCTCATGATTACTGTATTGACTGTTGTTACACTCTGCAAAGTTGTCCCCATAAGAGACTTATAGAACTGCATTATCTCCACCTTGATATCTTTAGCATCTGTTAATTTTCCACCGTCTTGAGTATCTAATTATAATATTTGCTTCCTCTGTTTTCTGCTCTTTATTACAGCAGAAAAGTAGCTTGTGTTAGCATCTCCCAGCTTGATCCACCTTGCCCTTGCCTTTTGCTGTAGTGCACTTTCTTCTATCATTGACCATTTCTCTAGCTGGAATATCATCTTCTTTTCTTCCATTGCTAACTCATCTAAGTATAGATGCCTTAGTTTGAGTTGTATTTCTTTAAGATCATCTCTTGCTTGACTGATTCTTGTTGTTATGCTTTTGAATTCAGTTTCATTTAGTCTTCTCAGCTTCTCCCTTAATTCCTTCTGCTTGGCCCAAAAGTTCCTCATCTTTTGTGGATGATATCTTAGCTTCCATTCATCCTCCACTAATTGCAAAAAATATTTATGAGTTGTCCAAACATTAAAGAACTTGAAAGCTGTTTTGATTCTTGGCTCCTTCACATTTGTGGTGATCATCATTGTACAATGATTAGATATATGAGGGAGTTTATATTCATCCATCAAATGTCCATATTTCAGCATCCATTCTATATTTCCAAAAGCTCTATCAATCATGCTCCATATTCTATCACTTCCTTGTTGTTTATTTGTCCACGTATAGTAATCTCCCTTCCATGACAATTCATTCAACATCAGTTGTTGGATACAATATGTGAAATCTTTTATTTCATGGCTTGTGACTACTTTCCCTTTTAACCTATCTTGTGGATTCAGAATAACATTAAAATCTCCCCAGATGATCCATGGTTTGGCTATTGTTTGAGCCAAACTGCTTAATTGACTCCGTAATTCTCTCCTCTGATCCACTGTATTGAAACCATATACTATGGTCATAATACAGTCCGTTTGCTGATTTCTGCTCACTACTTCACAATGAATGAACTATGCTTCCTTCTTTAGACTGTCAACCTTATAGGCATTAATGTCCCAAATCATCCATATTCTACCATTTTGTGCATAGTTATAATTGTTCTCAAAACCCCATCCTGGTGCATATTGTAAATTGCCATAGCTCTATGTGCCTTCGCCCTTATCTCCACTAAACTTGTTGTTTTGATTTTATTCTCTTTGAGATATTTAGCTAATTCTTTCTGCTTATATCTCTTATTCAACCCCCTCATGTTCCATACTAACCAAGTCATTATTGATGACATATAAAACCTCCACCTATATCACTAGGTAGGAGTTTTATCATCACTTCCTCTTCCCTTTGCAATAACTCAAAATCATTTTTTATTGGTATGGTTGCTTCAATTATCTGTTGCACAGGTCTACCATTGATTTTCTTAGCTGCCTTCCCTTTTAATAGTCGCTTCTCTTTAGACTGTGGATTCAAATCCTCTATGTCCATATTCTCTGTTGGCTTTTGGGCTTGGTTATTGACTTCCTCAGACTGAGTACCCTTCTTCTCTTCATTAGTTTCAGTTACATTTCTCTTGTCTTCCTTTGGAATCCATGCTTGTATATTTTTCTTAGGGCCTTGTTTCTTCTTTTCAAAGCTACTGTCCTTTTGTTCCTTATCTATCTGTTTCATCTTTGCACAGTTATGCCCAATCATTAAACAATCATTACAGTAATTTGGCTTCCACTCAAAGATCACCAATTGCTGAAATATTTTTCCCGATGGATCAAGAACAGTTACTTCATCTGGTAGAGGCTTGGTGACATTGACCTCTATAAGCATCCTTGCAAATGAAACTCTAGTTTGCTTTGCTGTACATTCATCTGCATATTTTGGGACTCCAATTTCACTAGCTATCCTGCTCAGTGAATCTCGACTCCAGCAGTTCATTGGTAAACTAGGGAATTTAACCCACAGAGGTAATTCTGTTAGAAATTCATTATTAAAATCAAACTTAGGGCACTATTGTTTTATAATCATTAGTATGTTATTGATGCTATGAGGGCCAACATATTGTACTTCTTGCAAATCAGATATGGACTTGAATTTGACTATATAATACCCTTCTTCATGATAATACACTTCCGGCTCAGCAACCATATTCCAATTTTGAATCACAAACCTCTTCATATAATTATATCCTAGTGTTTCCCCATTCACATAAACTATTAATGCTGCTTTCCACTTATCAGCTTCTCTGTTCGTTTCATCCTTATCAAGTTTGACCATTACATTTCCATCAATCAACTCTGGTGGTATGTAATCTAGTGACATATTGTTAGTTGCTGCTCGATTACGATTGAAAAGCCCAGACCAGGTGTTGGTTGCCTCTTGTTCCTTCACTAATTGCTCAGATTTTTTCACATCTGGTTGTTTGAGCTGAGTTGTTGATTGTTCTTCCATAATTCCAGGTAATTGCAGCTGCAAAGGTTCACTTGTGTTCAATTTCCTAGCTCCAGATGTCGATTTGGCTGACATCAACGGAGACAAAGGGGGAAATTGAGTTGGTAATGGAGTAATTACTCGTTGTTCACTCCCATTTTCTAATGTTTCTGCTATAACTCGAGCACTAACTGAGCATCTTACTGTAACTATTGCTTGCTTTTTCGGTCTTCCTCACCCTCTAGCCACGGTCGCCGTCGTCGGCGTAGATTAGCTTAATCTGTGCCGATCGCCTTAGTCTAGAGAGATAATTTTCTTTTAAGTCGACATTTGGACATAAGAATTGTAAAATTTAAAAAAATGGTGAAAAAAATTTTCAAGTGAAAATAATATTTGAAATTGAGTTGTGTTTGGATATAATTTTAGTTTGGGTTGTTTTTAAAGTTTTGTGAGTGATTTGAGTGAAAATTTTGTAAAATAGCTTTTTAGAATTTTTTAAATTTTAAAAAAATTCCTAAATGCATCTTCAAGTGAAAATTAAAATTTCACAAATGCTGATTTAAAAAAAAGTGAAACTCAAGTGAACTTTTTTTAAGAAAAATGTCCAAACGGGCTCTAAATAGTACGTACTCGTTTACTTTGTTCAATGACTTTACGTACTTCTAAGCTATATTTAACATAAGTGTAAAGTTGTCTTGGGAAAGAGCCAACGACCAATTGATAGAAAATTGCCAATAATTTGTTGTAGCGCAAAAATCAGGATCGCTGTTTCCCGAGATCTAATTATTCTAGAAGTAGAGTAATTTGTAGAGTATTGTTCAATCCGAATATTATTGGTTTTGATATTACTCTTTTTCTTCCGATTAGCGATGTGGTATTAATTAAGTAAAGTATTTACGGATAAATATAGAATAAATTAGACAAAAATTTATGACTAGAGCATTAAATATCTTTCTTAACGCGTGCAGACAAATATTGTAGACTGGAAGTAATAATTTTTATGAACTTCTTTGTTTTTTAAATATGGGTACCTTTTGGTTTAAATGAAATCGATTGCTTACATCAACCAATACTAATTTACTATACTTAAGTGATACATTAAGGTGAGAGGGTATAATAATTAACTATGGTTTAGTGATAATTATGCTTGTGACTTGTGAAGATATGTATCATGTATTTATTGAGTTCATATAAGCACTTGATGCGGGTAGTGATGGTAAAATGAGCTCATATTTTGTCAACCCGCCCAATCCGTTCATATTTTAGTTGGTTAGATGAGTAATATTTAGATTGGGTAAAATTTGGGTTTCAACCCACAGAGATATGGGTATTCATGGGAAAAATATGGGTTAGCTTAGTGGGTTATTTTCCAATTTTTGATCACTCAAATACATGATACTCTTGTAGGCATATAAATTTTATTAAAATTAAATCCATAAAAGAATTTGGATTATATTTTAAAATTCAATATATATTGGTCAAAAAAAATATTATGTGCTAATATAATTGAATTAATTAATTATAAGTCCAATATATATGAATTAAATAAATAAATTTTAATCCATTGGGCTAGTCCATTTAGTTGGGCTACAAATGATGAGCCCACTTTATTAGGCTCAATATGCCATCTTCCTAGAGGCCCAGTTTGGTGTCACGTGTCAAAATGACAAGGCATGCTAAGTCACATTAAAAAGCCAATGAAATTGCGCCACGTGTGCAAGTGACATGTTCTGGCCAATCAAATACGGCCATGTCACACTTCAATTTGATTGGTCGGAAAGAGTTTGTTCTTATCATAACTCTTCCCTCCCACAACTATAAATAGGGGTCTTCATAACTCAGAAAAGACCAGAAGTTATAACAAGAAGCAAGAGAGAGCTCGTGGATCAAATGCCGCAAATTTCTCTACAAGTTTCAAGCTTCAAGAAATCAAATTCAAGCTCAAGAACAAAGAACAAGTCAAGATTCAAGGAGTATGAGTTCAAATCAAAGTTCGTGCTAATTGAATCAAGATCATCGTTCGTGACAACAAATATAGATTCAAGATCAAGCTCAAAGGCCCTTGAATTTATTTACTATTGGAAAGAAGAATCAGAGGATCCATAGAGATTGTAACACTCAAATATTCGAAATTAAATACTACGATTGTTGCGATATTTTTTAGTCTGATTATATTTTCTCGACGCAATTTATTGTCTACAAATTCTGGCACGCCCAGTGGGACAATCTATACCTCTCATCTCAACTTTTCAATCATCAAAGTTCAAGAACAACGAGATGGCTTCCAAGAAAATCAACTCAAGTTCAACTTCCGCCAAGGCTGCTAATTCCAGGTTCTATGTTGATGTAGAAAACATACTCGGAGTTACCTTTGGAAGCTTTGGGCCAGTTACGAGGAGCAAGGCAAGCGCGTTAGGACAACAAGCACCCCAAGTGCCGTCCGCATCTACCCTTGTTTTCGGATCTTCATCCTCAAAAGGAGCAAGATCTTCCACAAACACACTGGAAGGAGGAAGCGATGTTACTGAAAATATCAGAAGACTCGTGTTGTGCTTGACCTCTCCGGATCCAAACACTCTTCAGTGAAGGAAGATGATGACACTTCAAGTGATGGATCCTTCCCACTTACACCACAGAGCGTGAGATAATCAAGGATCAATATGTGTAAAAATCCGTGCTACTCTCCATCATCCACAACAATCATGCAAGCCATGGTGACAAACACTTCATCTGTGGAGGAGCAGTTGGCAAACTTAACGGAAGCAATCGCTAGCTTGACCAAATGCATGCAAAATCAAGATGCTAGAATTGACAAGCTAACAGACAGGGTCGGAATCTTGATGGAAGAAGAATCTACCCATGCACCTGGAAAACTCCCAGAAGCTCAAGAGATTGATCCTCCCCAAGACAAGTTGCATCCAATAAGGCTATCCCTATCTCGTCTGAAGGGATGATTCCAATCGATCAACTGAAGGAATTCATCGAAGGAACTATCAAAAGAAAGTACGAAGTTTCTACAAAGTCTTTCCTTACATACGCGAAGCCGTACACTGCAAGGATTGATATGTTAAAGATGCCCGCTGGCTATCAACCTCCAAAATTTCAACAGTTTGATGGAAAAGGCAATCCAAAGCCACATGTGGCGCACTTCGTTGAGACATGCAACAATGCTGGAACTTATGGAGATTACCTCGTCAAGCAGTTTGTCTGCTCATTGAAAGGAAATGCTTTTGATTGGTACACGGACCTCGAGGCTGGATCTATTGATAGCTGGGATCAATTAGAGCAAGAATTCCTCAATCGCTTTTATAGCACGAGACGTACTGTGAGTATGATAGAACTCACAAATACTCGTCAACAAAAGAGTGAACTAGTTATCGACTTTATCAATCGTTGGAGGAATGCAAGCCTCAATTGTAAAGATAGGCTTAGTGAAGCTTCTGGCATAGAGATGTGCAGCCAAGGTATGCATTGGGTATTGCGTTATATCTTGCAAGGTATCAAGCCTAGCACATTAAACTTGCAACTCGTGCCCATGACATGGAGTTGAGCATGTCCTCCGCTAGAAATGAAAGGCTTCCCATCTATGAACCTCGCAAAGGGAATGCCAAGCAAGAAGTCAAGAAATGGAGCAAGTTTATACCAAGATTCAAAAATAAAGAAGCTATGAATGTCAGCACATCACCTGCGAAGTTCGCGACGAAAGTGAGCAAGAAGCAGAGTATGAGATCCACGCCGTTTCAAGATAATCCAAGTGGAAAGTTGACTCTACGAGAAATGCAAGAGAAAGAGTACCCATTTCTGGATTCTGATGTGCCGGCTATTTTTGAAGAACTTCTCGAGTTAAATCTCATTGAGCTTCCGGAGATGAAGCGGCCAAATGAAGTTGGGAGAACAAATGACCCAAATTACTGCAAGTACCATCGACTCGTGAGCCACCCTCTGGAGAAGTGCTTTGTCTTCAAGGAAAAATTTATGGACTTGGCTCGTGAAAAGAAGATCGTGCTTGAGGATGAGAAAGAAAGCGCAAACCAAGTTTCTATCACCTTTGGCTCATTCAGTCTGGATGAATTATGCGGTTTTACAGAAAGTAAAGATGAAGAATTACTGGAAAACCACAAAGTTGAAGACCATCAACCTGAAGATGATGGAGGTTGGTAACTCGTCGTAGGCACCACAAAAGGAGCCCACGAAAAGTATCAATGGAACAACCAACAAGGAGCATTATGGTGAAAATACCTAGGAGATGGAACCCAATTAAGCACTTAAAGGAAGCGAAAGTGGAGGTGCACCACCCTCAGAAGCCACGACATCTAGTGACCTTGGAGGCATTTGTACCAAGTTGGTTCTGCACGAAGATTTCCCATGGGGGTATTGATGACTCTTGTTGCCATACTGACGAAGGGAAAGAAAGGAGTGATGACCTGCCGTCGGCACCATCTTCGGAAAAGCCCATTGACTCCACTACTCAAGAAGTTGATGCTTGTGAGGAAAAAGTCACATTCACAAGTGACGATCGTCTGCTAGGTGACACTCTTCATAACCGCCCATTGTACCTGGTTGGCTATATGCGTGATGAAAGGGTAAACCAAATTTTCATTAATGGAGGATCCTCAATGAAAATTTTGCCAATTCACACTGTGAAACAACTTGGTATTCCCATGAACGAACTCTCAGAAAGTCGTGTGATGATCCAAGGATTCAACCAAGGGGGCAAAGAGACATAGGCACGATCAAGCTGGGAATCACGATTGAAGATATGCAATCAAGTGCATGGATTCATGTGATAGATGCTAAGACTTCATACAATGTCTTGCTTGGAAGGCCTTGGATACATGAGAATAAAGTAGTTCCGTCTACCTACCATCAATGTTTAAAATACTACGAGGGTGAAGTCGAGAAGACGATAATTGAAGATGATGCGCCATTCACTGAGGCAGAGTCACACTTCGTTGATGAAAAGTTCTACTTGAAAAACCACATTGTGAAGGAGCTAAGAGTTGATGATGACATAAAAAGCAAGAATGACGAGCCCATAGCTAAAAGAGTTAAGGTAACTATCGCTAAAGCCAAAGTTGTTACTGAGGAGGTACAACCCAACATGAATAAATCTCATAGAGGGGATATTGCATCTTATGGAAAAAAAGTAAGTCCTAAGCTCCAATATGTCCCTAAAAGGAAGAAAGACAAGGGCGAATCATCTAATCTCCAAACCAACACACTAAAGGAGTGAACTCTTCTGATGAAACGAATTGAGGCAGTAAAGTTGTCCTCGAAGCCGCTTGCAGGGTTTGTAGCTCAAAATCATTTGCAGAATGTGGTACTCCTTACAAAGCGAACATATGAAGGATTTGATCCTAATGCTTACAAGCTATTTGCGAAAGCTGGATACAATCCCGATGAGCCGTCAAAGTTAGGAAAGCTCCCATCAGGAGCTGCAACGAGGCAACCACACGAAGGTTTGGGATACAAGCAACCATCACCAGTACGCATCTCCATCAGAAGGGCAAGTAGCAATCACATCACTATAGAAAATGAATATGCCGCTTCTAACAGGCCTTCTGTTTTTGACAGACTTGGAAAATCAACTGTGAGGACTTCCGTATTTAAGAGATTGAGTCCATTAAATAAGGTGAATAATTTCCAGAGAAATTATCAAAATACAAGAACACCCGCTTTGCCCAAAATTTAGACAGTCTCTAAAGATTTCCAAAGTTTGGTTCCTTCTAGAATGAGGCGACAAACATCAGTCATGGTTTCGTGTGATGAAGTACTGAAGGTGAAGCCATACACTGTGGTATACACTAAAGAACGTGATGAAGACGAAGAAAGTGTGGGTTCTTCGTATCATGTTACTGCACAAAGCGAGCATGGTGTTTTATCTCTAATGGAGGATGATGAGAAATTAGACGATGTTTCATCGTGTATCACATATCCTTCAACGATGGGGACCCTCAAGAAAATGAAGATGCGAAAGATGCTCCCCCGGAACTTGAAGAAGGGGTGAAAGCAACTGTTGATGCTTTAAAAGAAGTTAACCTTGGCACCGATGAAGAACCAAGACCCACCTACCTAAGTGCTTTACTAGAAGTTGATGAAGAAAGCACTTATATTGAGTTACTCAAGGAGTTTAGGGATGTCTTTGCTTGGAGTTACAAGGAAATGACTGGCTTGGACCCTAAAGTGGAAGTCCATCACCTTGCGGTCAAGAATGGTGCTCGTCCTGTTAAGCAAGCTCAAAGGCGCTTTAGGGCGGACTTGATTCCCCTGATTGAAACTGAAGTTAACAAACTCATTGAAGCGGGATTTATTCGAGAGGTTAAATACCCAACATGGGTTTCAAGTATTGTCCATGTAAGGAAGAAGAATGGCCAAATTCGAGTATGTGTTGACTTCAGGGATCTCAACAATGCGTGTCCCAAAGACGAATTCTCGCTTCCTATTCCAGAGTTGATGATCGATGCTACTACTGGTTATGAAGCAATGTCTTTCATGGACGGTTCGTCGGGCTATAACCAAATCCGCATGGCACCAAAAGATGAAGAGCTTACTGCATTCCGCACCCCCAAGGGTATTTATTGCTACAAGGTGATGCCTTTTGGCTTGAAGAACGCTGGTGCTACGTACCAAAGGGCTATGCAGAATATTTTCGACCATCTTCTCCACAAGAATGTCGAATGCTATGTTGACGACTTGGTGGTAAAATCAAGAAAGAAGGGCGACCACTTGAAAGACTTGAGAATGGTATTTGAGTTGCTCCGGAGGTACCAACTTAGGATGAACCCATTGAAATGTGCCTTTGGAGTTACTTCTGGAAAGTTCCTTGGTTTCATTGTCCGACATCGAGGGATCGAAATTGATCAAGCCAAAGTGGATGCTATTTTGAAAATGCCTGAGCCTCGGTATATTCATGAATTGAAAAGTCTGCAAGGAAAGCTAGCATACCTTAGGAGATTCATCTCGAACCCAGCTGGAAGGTGCCAACCATTTAGTCGCCTCATGAAGAAAGGTGTTACTTTCAAGTGAGACCAAGCTTCTAGCAACGCTTTCAAAAGTATCAAAGCCTACTTGATGAAGCCTCCAGTTTTAGCAGCTCTTATATCTGGAAAGCCATTGATATTATACATTGCGGCGCAAAAAAGGTCTGTTGGAGCATTTTTTGCCCAAGAAAATAGTGAGGGGAAAGAAAACTCCCTTTACTACTTGAGCAGGATGATGACACCAAATGAGCCGAATTATTCGCCAATTGAAAAGTTGTGTTTGGCGCTAGGCTTCTCAATTCAAAAGTTGAAGCACTACTTTCAAGCTCATGTTGTCCGTCTTGTTTCCAAAGAAAATCCCATCAAGTTCGTGAAGTCAAAACCTGTTCTANGCGGGGGAGCTGGTGTTGGCGTAGTATTTGTCACTTCCCAAGGTGAAGTCTTGCCCTACTCCTTCACCTTGACACAACTCTGTTCCAACAATGTTTCTGAGTATCAAGCATTAATACTTGGGCTTGAAATGGCCATTGATATGAAGCAATTGCAGTTGTAAGTCTTTGGAGACTCCCAGTTAGTGGTCAATCAGCTTTAGCCTAAACTACACCCATATTATGATTACGTTAAAAAGTTAATGGGGTGACTCAATGATATGACTATTCAGCATGTGACAAGGAAGGAAATAAGAAGGCTGATGCTTTAGCTTCCTTAGCTTCATCGTTAACCCTGCCAAGTTACTGTCTGCCAAAAATGGGTAGTACCGCCACTAAATGAGGTTGAAGGTGAAGAAAATAAACTCGAGCATCTTGTCATTGTTTCTAAAGTTGAGAAAGAACAATGGCGACAACCCATTATCGACTACTTGTGCTATGTGATACTTCTAGAAAATCCGAGAAGAAGGACTGAAATCCGTGGTCGTTCACCTCGCTTCCTTTACTACAAAGACACTCTATACAGAAGGTCATTCGAGGGAGTACTCTTGCGATGCTTAGGGGAAGAAGAAGCACTCCAAGCTTTGCAAGAGGCACATTCTGGGGTATGTGAGTCGCACGNCATCAACCTCCTGAAGTGTTGCATCCGACTGTTGCATCCTGGCCGTTTGATGCTTGGGGATTGGATGTTGTGGGACCACTGCCGAAGTCTTCTGGTGGGCACTTATACATCTTGGCTGCAACTGACTACTTCTCGAAATGGGCTGAAGTTGTTGCTCTTAAAGAGGTAAAGAAGGAAAATGTTGCAAGGTTCACTTTGAGTAAACATAATCTATCGATTTGGCATTCCTCGTTGCATAATAACGGATAATGGAATGCCATTCGACAATAGGTTGATGAGAAAGATTTGTGATCTCTTTGGCTTCAAGCAACGTAACTCTTCTATGTACAATGCTGCAGCCAATGGCCTAGCTGAGGCATTCAACAAAACTTTATGCAACCTGCTGAAGAAATTCGTCTCCAAATCCAAACGAGATTGGAATGACCGTATGGAAGAAGCTCTATGGGCATATAGGACGACTCACCGCACGCCAACACAAACAACTCCGTATTCACTCATTTATAGAGTCGAAGCCGTTTTGTCACTTGAGCGTCAAATACCTTCATTACAACTGGCTATTCAAGAAGGGATCACTGATGAAGAAAATGCTCGACTTTGATTAGCAGAGTTAGAGGCTCTTGATGAGAAGAGGTTGGAAGCCCAACAGAGTCTTGAATGCTATCAAGCTCGATTGTCTCGTGCCTTCAATAAAAGAGTTCGCTTGAGCTCCTTTCAAGTAGGATATCAAGTCCTTGCCATAAGAAGACCCATTATCACTTCCCATAAACCTGTAGGGAAATTCACTTCAAAATGAGATGGGTCATATATCGTGCAAGAAGCTTATTCAAGTGGGGCTTACAAGCTGGTTGATGCAGATGGCATGAGAATCGCCCCTATCAATGGTAAGTTTTTGAAGAAGTATTATCCTTGAAGTTGCAACGCTCCTTAATGCATGAGCATAAACTGCATGTTACTCCTGGCCCGCATGAGTCTAAACTGTGTACGGCCCAAAAAAAAAAAGTGGTCCGCTAGGTTGAAAACCTCAAAAGAGGCGGCCTAGGCAAAAGTTAGGACATAAAAAAAATTAAAAAAAAAATAAAAAAAATCTACCCATTCTGAACTACGTTATGACTTGATCCTCTTCACCGAGGTACGTAGGCAGCTTAGAGTTTCATTATGAGTTCAGTCGCATAAATTCAAAAGATACATAATCCCACAATCGTTGTCCGAATGAAGTACGATGGAATGTAATTCATTCAATCAGTATTTGAAAATTGAGCTGGGACACCATGCTTCTGTTAAGCTTTGAATCCTATTTGATTTAAAGGGGGCAAGCCACTATGCTAAATTGGTGTCTACACTCTACAATGAAATGATTAATATCTTTTAAGGGGGATGTCAAGCATTTGCACTGAAGTTTGGGGATCCGTTATGCCTTCATGTTTGCCACACCTTCAAGTTATTATGGTCTACCTTCATGATATTTCAAATTCAGAGAGATCTGAACCCAAGATATTTGGTGAGAATGAAACTCTTGAATTTCAATTTTTTACAATTAAAAAGGTCTTAAGATCTCAAGGCTCCCACACCAAGATACAAAGATTTTGATGAAGTTGCGCTAATTTGAAACTGTCGGCATATCAGAAACCAAAGTTGACTTCGAAATATTATCTGAAACTATACTTATGGCATTAAGTTTTGAATTTTGAATATGTTATATATTTTGAAGTTAAGTTTCCAATGGATCAAACGGTTCGTGATTTCGACATTCCTACATCAAGATACAAATATTTTGGTGAAGCTGTACAAATCTGAAATCGTCGACGTGATAGAATTTGAAGTTAGCTTCAAAATAGTATCTGGGAAGATTCTCAACGTTTTCGATTCCGAATTTCGGATATGCCTTAGATTTTGAAGTCTAGTTTTCATGAAATTAAATAGATCGTGATTTCGACATTCCTACATCAAGATACAAATATTTTGGTGAAGCCGTGCAAATCTGAAATCGTCAACATGACAGAATTTAAAGCTAAATTCAAAATAATATCTGGGATGATTCTCAAAGTGTTTAAGACAAAATAAATCTTTGGCCCAAACAGTGTAATGGTCTATGCCTCAGCTAAAATGAAGATTCAAACAAGCTGAAGTCATTATCTGAGACGGTGTAATGGTCTTCGCGTCAAATAAAATGAAGTCTTCAGCTTAGATGGTATAATGGTCTTCGCTTAAGACAAAATAAATCTTTAGCCAAGATGGTGTAATGGTCTATGCCTCAGATAAAATGAAGTTAAATCTTCAAACAGGATGGAGTCATTAGCTTAGACGATGTAATGGTCTTCGCTTAAGATAAAATAAATCTTTGGCCCAGACGGTGTAATGGTCTATGCCTCAGATAAAATGAAGTTAAATCTTCAAACAAGATGGAGTCATTAGCTTAGACGGTGTAATAGTCTTCGCTTCAAATAAAAAATGAATTCTTTAACTCAGACGGTGTGATGGTCTTCGCCGCGAACTTTTAAAGGTTTTCGCTGTGTACTTAAAAACAAAAAAAATCTTGACCACGAGCTTTTAAAGGTCTTCATCATGCATGGATTATCTCGTTAAATAAGAACACATCCTCCTTGTTTGACCTACAAAAAAATAACAAAGGAAGAAAGCACAAGAAAACAAGAAGAAATTACCTTCACGTTAATGCTTCCGAGTCCTCAAAAATAGACTCAAGTGGCTTGCAAATACTGCGAACCGGTACTCATGAGTTGAAGAGAGTGCAACTTTATATAGATGATTAAACTCGTCTTTTAAGAAGCAAATTTTGATGTGGGGCGATTACAACTATCAGTCTCCTAAAAGGATTCAATCAGTTAATCGCCGAGTTCGTAGTCGAAATGGAATAGATTTGCATGTCTGGTCCAAATAGTTGGCGTATGTGTTCACGATTTACGTCACCAAGAAGTTAATTCACTTCAACAACTTGTGTTCTTATTAAGTTCTACATGTACAATTATGAGAGAATCATTACTGCAAGATAGTTTCTTTTAATACACAAATAAGATCTCATGTTGAAAAGAAAAGTTTTGTCAACTTTGGTGGAAGTGAAATTATTCTATGAAAAGTTGAAATAATGGCATGACTAGGAATAATAATAATAACAACTACCACTATTATTTCTCTTAATCTCCTAATACATGCAATGTGTGGAATGATTATAAATTCAGATATAGACCAAGTTGCTTCCAACGATATCAATGGATATAAGGTTAAATTATTAATATGTGTCTACATATCCTAGCCTGATGCGGCCTAAGACGTTGGTCCATTACCGATTGTTCACATGCATAAATTGCATTGCACGGATTATCATTAATCTAAAAGAGCACCGAGTTATACTTCAAGCCTAGTCTTCAAATTACGTACCCGACAATTCTTGAAGTAAGGGGCATTTGTAGGCATATAAATTTTATTAAAATTAAATCCATAAAAACAATTTGGATTATATTTTAAAATTCAATATATATTGGTCTAAATAAATATTATGGGCTAATATAATTGAATTAATTAATTATAAGCCCAATATATATGGATTAAATAAATAAACTTTAATCCATTGGGCTAGTCCATTTAGTTGGGCTACAAATAATGAACCCACTTTATTAAGCCCAATATGCCATCTTCCTAGAGGCCCAATTTGGTGCCACGTGTCAAATGACGTGGCGCGCCAAGTCAAACAGAAGATCCAATAGGATTGTGCCACGTGTCAAAATGACAAGGCATGCTAAGTCACATTAAAAGGCCAATGAATTCGCGCCACGTGTGCAAGTGACATGTTCTGGCCAATCGAATACGGCCATGTCACACTTCAATATGATTGGTCGGAAAGAGTTTGTTCTTATCATAACTCTTCCCTCCCATAGCTATAAATGGGGGTCTTCATAACTCAGAAAAGACCAGAAGTTATACCAAGAAGCAAGAGAGAGCTCGTGGATCAAACGCCGCAAATTTCTCTACAAATTTCAAGCTTCAAGAAATCAAATTCAAGTTCAAGAACGAAGAACAAGTCAAGATTCAAGGAGTACGAGTTCAAATCAAAGTTCGAGCTAATTGAATCAAGATCATCGTTCGTGACAACAAATATAGATTCAAGATCAAGCTCAAAAGCCCTTGAATTTATTTACTATTGGAAAGAAGAATCAAAGGATTCATAGAGATTGTAACACGCAAATATTCGAAATTAAATACTACGATTGTTGCGATATTTTTCAATCTTGATTATATTTTCTCGACACAATTTATTATCTACAACTCTATCATTTTTTAAACCGAAAATACTATAAAAGTATTCCAACTCCTCTTCCTTCTTAAGTTCATTTGTTTCCTCTTTTTTTCCTTCTAAATATTTTAAATACTGTTTACTACTAATATTTAGCATTGTTATTCTTTCTATGTGCATACTTGAATACCAAAAATAGTTTAAGAAGTAGAAGAAAATTTGTATAGTTTTTCACCTCCCCCCCTTACCCCCAAACTACCCTACCCTACCCCCACCCCACCCCACCCGTAATCTAAATAGAAATACTATTAAGAGTACTTTCTTTTCATGTTGTAGATATAATACTTTCTTTTTCATTTCAACAAAATGAGCACTTTCTTTTTATAATGTAAAAAAGATATTTTCTTTCATTTCAACAAATTTCAATATTATCTTGCGTAAAAAGAAAAGCAACACATTCGTTCATTTGGGTTTGTGTGAATTTTTANCACAGGAATCATGGGAATTTGGGGAAGGGGGTGAGGAGAGTAGCATAAAAAAATATTTTTTCAAAATATATTTTCTACTCTCTAACCAAACACTGAAAAATACTTTCGGAAATTTTTTTTCACTAACCAAATTTAACGAGAAAAAATAAATAATAAAATCACTCATTTTTCATGGAAAATATTTTCCTTCGTACCAAACACACCCTAAGAATTTGTATTTTTTCTCTTATCCCTTATTATTATTATTATTATTATTATTATTAAATTATTATTATTATTATTATTATTATTATTATTGTTATTATTATTATTATTATTATTATTATTATTATTTTGAATTTGTTTAGTTTTATATTGGATTGCACACAATGAACAATGCGGAAAATACACAGAGTCATTTATCATTAGTGATTATTGCTTTAAGTGCATTAAGCACATTATCTGCCTAAAATGAAACCGTAATGTTTTGTAGAAGAGTAGTTTAAGTTTACAATATGATAATTAAATTTGAATAAATTTAATGAAGAAGAGGATATATAACTCCACTTAAGATTATGTCACTAAATAATATGAGCAAAAGAAAAATTATAAATTACACTTATATAATACGGGTGAACCCATATTCAACCCGTCCATTTGACATTCAACCGATTTTGACCCACATAAAATATGAGCGGGTTGAGACCCAATATATTTTTACTCAACCCATTTTTAACTCGCTCAAATCCGACCTAACTCGATCCATTTGCCACCACTAGATGGGGGTAAGTATTTACCGAAATGTATTCGTTACTTATTGCAACTAGTTCCTTTAACTCTCTAGAATAGTGATCTCATTATTTTTCTTCCTCTGGGAAAAAACACACAAAAAGAAGAAATAAGTTGTTTGGAACTGAAATTCAGATTTAAATCAATCATATTCTTACGATTTTGTTTGTAAACTGATGCAGATTTAGTTCAAACTGATTTTAATAATGTATATATATGTTTTGGGTATCAATCAGGATCTCATTAAATCAAATAATTTTTTATGGAAGTAGATGCATGTTTACATAAAAATAATAAGACCAAGTAGTACTGTGTATTAAGGAGAACATCTTTTGAGAACATGATTAAAATACTTTAATGCTCAATCAGTTCTTTTTTACTTGTTTAAGTATTAAATATATATTTTTTCTTTTACTTGTTCATTCTCGTAATGCCAGAGATAATTTATTTTACCAGTATGTTGTTCTATGGATTTATTACTAATATAGTAAAATAAATACCTTTAATTAATGCTTTCATAAGAAATTGCAAAATTCATACCAGACAAGTAGAAAAGAACAGATAAATTACTCTTTCTTTTATCAAAGTTGATCTTGAGATCAAAACTTACCAAACAGAATTATAAAATAGGTAAAATTTAATCCTATTTAATTTAATTTTGGTAAGTTGCCAAACAAGGTAATGAGTTTCAGTCCAGCATTTGTTGTCTGTTTAGAATTATTAAATGGACCATGTTCCATGTTCAGAACTTGCAACTTGATTAGTCGTATGTACCATATCGTAACAGACATTACGTGGACCCACATTTTCTGTAGTCCCCACCACAGAGGATCCAGCTTTTATTATTAATTATTAGTGACAAACGACAATAACCATTACTTGCGTGCACTACATTGTTAAACAAGCTTAACTTAATTGTCAATTAATAAAATAAAATCAGTATAAATGTTTTATTATGTATTTTTTAATTACAATATTATGTACTTTACCTAGTTGGGTCGCAGCTGTCATACATGCCGGAGGATCATGACCAGGAGACCATTACGACAGTCGAAGTTAAGGATTTGGCTAAAGGCAAAACAATTTATTAATCGAAACTCGTGTGGAATGGGACAGCAGCAGGGATAATATTATGTAATTATACCATATTCCACCATAACGTTTTTGATTTTTTTTCTTTAGGGTGAATCTATCTATTAATAGCAACTGATAGAGAATTCTTGATAACTTTACGACTATATATGCTTTTGTTACTTTTATTCTATTTTTTATTATCAATATGTGATCATATTATGTTTGGAACAAAGTTCTAACAGTGAAGTTTATTGCTTCACCTTCATCTTATCGGTGAGAATTTCCTTTTCCACTTCATATATTATAATTTTTTATATAGAAAGTAGCAGATTTTTTTTGGGGGGGGGGGGGGGGGGGGGGGGGGGGAGGTTGGGGTGAGGTTTATTTACATTTTACTGTAATAATTTATGTTTGGTTACATGGAGAACAAAATAAATATTGTCTCTACTTGAAACAGAAAATCAACCTATGATCACGATTCTCTGACTGCTAAATTTCCAACGTAACAATCTTCAAGTGGGCACATATTTCTCTTATAAGAATACAATGACTATATTAATAGTCCTAAATTCTTTAGTTATTTTTATGTAAATATTTTAAAAAGTAATTTACAGCAACCAAAGCAAACAGATCGATACGTGTTCTCTTTTGCTTTACCAAATCAAAGCAAGTTTTGGTCAAGCAAGAATAAAAGAATTGAACAGGTAATTAAGTAAATAAAGTGTATCTCAAAGACCAATAAAGCGAGCAAGAGAAAAATTCAGTCACAAGTTTCAATCCAAATATATAAAATATATCCATTTTAAGCACAAAAAAAAAGAAAGTAGTCCACTTAGGGGTGCTCGTGGTTCGGGTTGGATCGAGTTTTCCTGTAATATCTCAGCCCGTTAGTGATATTGTCCGTTCTGGGTCTAGACTCTCACGGGTTTAAAATACGTCACTAGGGTCTAAGACTTGTTAACTTATATACCCAACATCCCTCTTGTGTTTTGCCGACGTGGGACTCTGTTTAAAGCCCAGAGTGTTACATATACCCCCTCTTGGACTCAGCGTCCTCGTTGAGGTTTGCCCCACCGCATGAGATTTGCCTAGACTCAGCACCGAGGTTTGTCCCGCCTAACCGGGATTTGCCTAAACTCAGTTGAACTTTGACCCATCATCAACAAGGCTAGCACAATAGTGACTCTGATGCCATCTGTAACATCTTAGCCCGCTAGTGATATTGTCCGCTCTGGGCCTAGGCCCACACGGGTTTAAAACGCGTCACTAAGATCTAAGACTTGTTAACATATATACCCAACATCTCTCTTGTGTTTTGCCGATGTGGGACTCTGTCTAAAGCCCGGGGTGTTACATTTCCTAAAAAGAAATCAAACTAAATAAATCAATTTTTTAAATATTGGACCCAAATCAAACCAATTAAGTTAATTTTTTATCGATTCGATTTTTGTCTGTTTTTTGATTTTTTTGCTTATTTACCGGATTTTTTTCTTAAATATGAAAAACACATTACCAGACATACATTCCGGCGACTACATTTTTAATGTAACACATCAAATCAATTGCTCGTTGAGAAATCCGTCACTTATAAAAATATATTGATGATAACTGAATCAAATAGTGATGAATAATTTAAAGACTCAATTAAAAATGTAAAAATTGCGCGGGGCACCCTATTTGGTAGCCCACATTTAACATATACCCGCTTTTTTAAATACTTTTAATTTGTACCCACTTTTTAAATAACTTCAGCTCCCCTTTCCCTCGCTGAGCTGAAGTTCACCAGTTAAGCTGAAGTTCGCCAGTTATAAAGACAAAACTTCAGCATACGGGGCTGAAGTTCC
>ML439525.1:0-22688 GCA_005239525.1 Nicotiana knightiana | reverse complement strand
GCTGAAGTTATTGTCTTTATAACTTGGGAACTTCAGCCCCGTATGCTGAAGTTATTGTCTTTATAACTTGGGAACTTCAGCCCCGTATGCTGAAGTTCCCATTTACAAAGATAAAAACGTACCCCAATGTAACTAGGGGAACTTCAGCCCCGTATACTGAAGTTTTTGTCTTTATAACTGGGGAATTTCAGCCCCGTATGCTGAAGTTCCCCATTTACAAAGACAAAAACTTCAGCTCTAGAGCTGAAGTTCCTTTGTAACTGGGGAAATTTCAGCCCCGTATGCTGAAGTTCCCCATTTAAAAAGACAAGAACTTCAGCTCTAGAGCTGAAGTTCCTCAGACTTCAGCCCCGTATGCTGAAGTTTTGTCTTTATAACTGGAGAACTTCAGCCCCGTATGCTGAAGTTCCCCATTTACAAAGACAAAAACTTCAGCTCTAGAGCTGAAGTTTCCCAGTGTAACTGCGGGAATTTCAGCCCCGTATGCTGAAGTTCCCCATTTACAAAGACAACAACTTCAGCTCTAGAGCTGAAGTTCCTCAGTGTAACTGGGGGAACTTCAGCCCCGTATACTGAAGTTTTTGTCTTTATAACTGGGGAACTTCATCCCCGTATGCTGAAGTTCCCCATTTACAAAGACAACAACTTCAGCTCTAGAGCTGAAGTTCCTCAGTGTAACTGGGGGAACTTCAGCCCCGTATACTGAAGTTTTTGTCTTTATAACTGGGGAACTTCATCCCCGTATGCTGAAGTTCCCCATTTACAAAGACAACAACTTCAGCTCTAGAGCTGAAGTTCCTCAGTGTAACTGGGGGAACTTCAGCCCCGTATACTGAAGTTTTTGTCTTTATAACTGGGGAACTTCATCCCCGTATGCTGAAGTTCCCCATTTACAAAGACAACAACTTCAGCTCTAGAGCTGAAGTTCCTCAGTGTAACTGGGGGAACTTCAGCCCCGTATACTGAAGTTTTTGTCTTTATAACTGGGGAACTTCATCCCCGTATGCTGAAGTTCCCCATTTACAAAGATAAAAACTTCAGCTCTACTTCAGGCATGTCTACTAGAATGTTGAAGTTTTGCGTGATTGTCTTTGTTACTTCAGCCCCGCATGCTGAAGTTATGCGCAAAAACGGGTACAAATGTAATTTTTTTTACAAAATGGGTATAAATTAAAACGTGGTACAAAAAGTGGGTACGGATGCAAAAGCCCCATTAAAAATAGATTATTTTTAACCCAAAGTATATTATTATACTTAGCAAAAGAAAATTATCAATCAAACTAGAATTTAAAGGCAAAAAACTAGATTATTATAATAGTGATTAACATGTACCATAAAGTTTTAGAAATTTTGAATTAAATTATTTATATATATATATATATAGGTGTAATAATAAATTCAAAATAACTACTTCAATAGTCGTTTTGGTTCAATTTTTTCAATTATCTTTTTTGTTAAAACTAAAATCAAATCAAATATGATCGATTTTTAAAATTCAAAACTAAAATTTAAATCAAATTAAACCCAAAAAGTATTGATTGTTTCGATGGGTTTGATTCTATTTTCGATTTTTAATGAACACCCTACTGTCGAATGCGTACTTCAATAGGAGTATTTTTAAAAGATAAGTAGGAAAAGTCGGTATTTTCCCGATTGTTTGTAATCTAGTGGACGTTTGGACATAAGAATTATAAATTTTTTAAAAAGGATGAAATTTTTTTCAAATAAAAATAATATTTGAATATTATTTATAGTTGTGTTTGGACATGAATATAATTTTGAGTTATTTTTAAAGTTTTGTTAGTAACGTGAGTGAAAATTTTGAAAAATAGTTTTTTTAAAAATGTATCTTCAAGTGAAAATTAAAATTTTTATGAACAAATATTCATTTAAAAAAAATAAAAAAAAAGAATTTGAAAAAGGAAAGAATTTCTTGTGTCCAAACGGGTTCCTAATTTCTGGAACGTGTGAAGGAATATATTCTTGGAATAACTTTGGGAGATTATGAAGAAAAAGGAAAAGTGTGAGTAAAAAGATAGAAAATTGTCAAAGATGAAGTCATAAACCAACAAAGAAAGAAAAAGAGGAAAATGTGAGTATTTCCATCATAATATAATGACAAGGACACAACTATAGTAACAGATCAGCTGTAATGCTGTATCACCATCACCATCTCTTCACAAGCTCACACGTCACCTTCACATTACTTCACCTCCGGCGAACACCTATCCATAACCTCCCACCCTAGTTACCGTAAATTTTCCGTCGCCGGCGAATCCTGCTTGTTTCTATAAATAACACAAATCCATATACCAAAAGCGTTATATTTTTTAAAAAAAGTTGAAGAGTATATACTATATACCCTCAGTATCTGCAAACTACGGTTTCAATTCTTCTCTCTATCTATAATAAAACGAGGAAATTGTGAGCTAAGCAGTTTCACTGTTTTCTTCCGCTCCTTTTGTAGGAACGCATTTTTGGTGTGAAGTTATTTTGGAAGCTTTAAACTTTCGAGAATGGAGGTGCTACAGTACTGGCTTGTGTTTCTCTAACACTAAATTTTTTAGGGTTTTTTGAGGCTTTCTAGGGTTACATATCTGGATGAGTTAGGTTTTTAGGTTTCTTTTTGGGAGAAGACGTAAGGTGAATGGCGGTGGAGTATAGATGTTGTGAGACAGGGTTCTTCATACATATTTTGATAATTATTTTTCTGGTATGTTTCGCTGGTTTAATGTCTGGCCTTACGTTAGGACTCATGTCCCTCAGCCTAGTTGATCTCGAAGTCCTCGCTAAGTCTGGAACTCCTTGTGATCGTAAAAATGCTGGTATTATTTCGTTTATCCTGCCTTTTATTTATTTATAGCAGATATTGTCTATTTTAATGAATGATATTGGATGTTTGTACATGATAAATGCTACTTTGAACAACAAATTTAGTTATCTTTGGTCTTTCTCAAAAAGAATTTTTTTTAGTTATCTTTGGCTTATGTCATTTTTGTTATTCCCTCGGTGAGAGAAGAGAGAGTAGCAGTCAATGTGCTTCGACTTTGTAGGGATCAATTATACAAAAAAATGATTTTTTTCTTCTTGGGTAATCTTTGAATGAATCCATCAATAACTGTGCTGCAATCTAGAACTAGTTGGGGTTGCTATATGAATCCTCTATAGTAATTCTGGTTAATTTGGGGTTATTTCATTCCAGTTGTAGATAATTTATCTTTTACTGCAAATTAGGAGTTCTCTTAATAATTCTTAGTACTAGTTGAGTAACCTTGAATGCCAAACTTAAATTAGTCATGATACTGCCTCTCAATTTGTGGTTGCTTTTAGTCAGTTGATTTGGAAAAGAGGGATTTTGAGAATGATGAAAAGAAAGCAAGAGAGCTAGGCATGCAATAAACTAATAATTGGTTTTATCTGCGGTCAATAGGTTGTAGAAGTAGAGGATACAATATTTTATTTTTTTGTGAAATGAACTGGTGGCATTGCATCTAGATGTTTATTTTGGGAATCATGGTTTGACAAAATTCATAATTTCGCTTTTGTATTAACAGAGAAGATCCTGCCTGTTGTCAAAAATCAGCATTTATTGCTGGTCACTCTGCTTATTTGCAATGCTGCTGCTATGGAGGTAAGCAAGATTATCATTGTATATTTCAACAAGCAATTCTTGCTTAATTTGGATACTTATTTAGCTTTTAAAAATTGTATGATATCCTTTCAGGCACTTCCCATCTTTCTTGACAGCCTAGTGACGGCTTGGGGTGCTATACTGATTTCTGTGACGTTGATTCTTCTGTTTGGTGAGGTAAGGATTTTATTTTTGTTGAGTATAAGCTTCAAAACTGACTAAATCAGGACATATAGATTTAGGGATGAGGGTCGGAAGGGTAAACTGGGGAATTCCCCTTCATCCACCCGGATGGGGCGGAGTAATAGGGTCCTAATGGTGTGTCTGCCTCCCTGCACTTTATCTACCCTAAATTTATACAGATGGCCCAATTCACATTGATTACGTGATCTGATTCTTAGGAGAGTCAAAGCTGTTTGTTAATAGGGGTTATTAGTTTTTTCCTGAGTTGCCTTATGATTATCTTACTAATTTGGGGTGATAATGTTGTCACTCCCTCGCACTCAAATAAGTGCAATTATTTCTCTTTAAAATTTTGAATGAAATATATAGTGAGAAACTCCTGCAAGATTGGTGAAATGGGCAAATGAGCTTTTGTCTTGGGGATTACCTTCACTCCAGTACCGTCCATGGATTGTTGCCTTAAGATGTCATTTAGCTTACTGGACAGTCTGGATGGAATGTAATCGGAATCGGTAGTGAAGAATGCTTCTTATTCCTCTTTTTGTGCCGCTTATTTAATGAAGGAGGAATTTGATAAATATGTATTGCTCTCAAAAACACAACTTATCAAGAGTTCAGACGTATTATATTCCTTAAAAGCCAAAGAATTAAGTTGTTTGGAAACCACATGATGAATTTACATGTGCTGCTTTCCTTGTGTGGTTGGGCAGATCATACCACAATCTGTTTGCTCAAGATATGGACTGGCCATTGGTGCAGCTACAGCCCCAGTTGTTCGTGTTCTTGTTTGGATCTGTTTTCCTATTGCATATCCAATAAGCAAGGTAGATTCTTTTTTTTGGTAATGATTATGTTAACTTTTCATTGTCTTTCTGAATTGAGTGCGCACTGTACTCCAAGTTAGTTTATCAAATGCTGGCTTTGGGATGGTAGTTATTTGTTTTAATTAATAGCTCACTTAGTTGCTGTGATTTCCAGCTGCTGGACTTCCTGCTGGGACATGGAAATAGAGCTCTGTTCCGGCGAGCTGAGTTGAAAACTCTAGTAAATTTGCACGGGAATGAGGTAATTAATTGAAGCTATGTTGTTGATACAGGTTATGTGCTTGTGCTTGTTACACATTGCGACATACATCTAGCTGTTTTTATTTCCTATATCTTCTAATTGACTTATTGCTTCCTTTAAACCACTTGAATTAGAATTCCTACCTTTTTTAATGATCTAGAGAATCTCTGCCTCTAAACCACTTGAATTAGGATTCCGACTTACCATGTGTTGGTTATTTTGTATTTCTAATACCGTGGCATACTTGTAAACAGGCTGGTAAAGGCGGAGAACTAACACATGATGAGACAACGATAATTGCTGGTGCTCTTGAGCTGCATGACAAAACAGCTAGTGATGCGATGACCCCGATATCTGAAATCTTTGCCATTGATATTAATGCGAAGCTGGACAGGTTTCTTGTTAGATATCAGAATAAATGATAGATTTATGTATGCTTCTTCAGCTGCTTGACACTATATATTCTCCTATTTATGTGCAGGAATTTGATGAACTTAATTTTGGAGAAAGGGCATAGCAGGATACCAGTCTACTATGACCAACCTACAAACATAATAGGGCTAATTCTGGTACTCGTTGCTTTATTTGTGCAGTTCCCATCGACGTAGTTGGAAGCACCTTTTTGCCTAATTTCAAATCAAAATAAGACCAGCCAACTTTGTAGCGACTCTGTCTCTATGTTCCATTTTCGTCATTAATGCCTTAATTGCCTACTTGTTTTATGACATTGTAGGTCAAGAACTTGTTGACTGTCCATCCAGAAGATGAAACTCCTGTGAAAAGCGTTACCATCCGAAGAATCCCAAGGTATGCTTTATATCTTTATGTCTTGGCAAACTATCAAGTCTTTACATGGATGCAAAAAGTAAATTACTCTTATGCTTTCTTTGGTTTGTGATTGCTGCTAGCATATATTTAACTTTTTTTAATTAGTTGCTAGCATATAGTTAACTTACATTAAAGTTCTTTTTGGCCTCTTTTTTTTCAGTAACTCAGTTTTCTTTTATCATATACACCTTTTCATGATCTGTTCAGCCTAGAGTTGGTCCTTCTGAAAATCTCCAGAAACAAAGAAGTGAAAAAGGAACTTTGTAGTTTTAGCTGCGTTTCTTGTCTATTCAGTCAGTTAGTATGGAAGATGAGACAGATTGTTATTCTGTGTCTGTGCTGCATACTGCTAATTGGTAGTCTTTAGTGCTTTTTAGGTCTAAAATATGCTTAAAGTCTTGTCATGCTGTTCTAAGGTACAATTTTCCCACTTTAAAATCATAAAAGAGGGTAACTTTTTCCCACTTCTCGTGCTTCCTTTTTTAGAGGTTTACAGTCTTGAGTCTGGACATCCATTTTCCGGGACAATACATAATAGATGTCTGTTGGTATACAAGTTAGACATCACCAAAAAAAGAAAATAGCTTAAACCTTGAATTGATAATGAATGAACAAGTCCTGATATGAATGAGTTAAACGACTTATCAAGTTTGGCTTATAAAGAGTGAACTAATACACTACATGATACTTTCAATATAGCTGCAAATGAAAGAAATCCTCCTAGGTAGTAATGTCGCTTATCCAAGTTTTCCTCCCGACTCAAGCTAGCAAACTTGCTTAGACATCTGTCTGACAAGCATCAGTTAGGCGTAACTTCTTCTAGGGACTGATATTTGGTCTGATGATTTGGGGGTAGAACCCACATAAAGTGGCAGGTGATGTTTCCACATGTGCATTACAACGGAGGGAGGGAGATAGTCGTTGTGCGTCTGTTTGTGGGAACAACTTATGCTGCATGATTGATTTCTGTTTGATGTTGAGGGATTTATAACAGCATATCAGAAACTAAGGCCATAAACTAAATTTATGATGTGTTTTAACTCGCTTATCTATTTTACAAGGAGTTTTGGGCTTATCCTGATAGTCATAAATAGGAAAGAACTGGTTTCCTGAAGGAATTTCTCTGAAAGATTTGAGTGTAACAATCTCTGAAGAAGATATATGTTCAATTAATTTAAAAACTAAGTTTGAGTGGAGGGATCAATGAATGCAAAAACTAAGGGGTAAAGAAAAGATTTCCCAGATCTCTTGTATGCATCTATTCATTATAGTATAGGACAGTTGAAAATTCTTTTCCATGATCTTTTACTTCCATGGTTTCACATTGACTGTCATTACTCCATTCACCGAGAGTTGGTTCAGCCTGTATTCTATTTGAAATAAAAAAATGATTCACTTCATTTGAAAAAAGTTCATTTGTTCATAAATTACATGAAAATACAGAAAAATGGGTAATTTCTTGTTTTAAAATACTTTAAAACACATTGATAGAAAATGATAAAGGTCGGACTCATGAAAGTGAAAATGACATTTAACTTGAATGTAGACAGAGGGCAACTAAAATGCTGTCAGTGGTAGTTTCATGTGTGTTCAAGATGAGGATAATTTTAGTCGTGTGTTTTATGTCATCTAACCTTTCCCAAGAATGGAAGGCCACCTGGTTTGTGTCAATGATGCTTGCATTCGTTTTAGGTTGAAATTACGGTGTGTGAATATGATTGTTTTATGCTTCCCATATCCCTCATAAACACCTTCACGATTTCCGGTTCTTATGTTGCAGGGTCCCAGATACTATGCATTTGGATGACATCCTGAATGAGTTTCAGAAAGGTCATAGCCACATGGCTGTGGTTGTAAGACAGTGCAACAAGGATATGGATCATCCTGATACCAAATCCCCTGCAGAGAGTATGTATTGCTTGCTGGCTTATTTTGCTTTTCTCGCATGTAAACCTTCTCTAATCTGGACATTCCACCTTCTCTTTGCTCTCTAGATCCGGTGAAGGATGTCAGGGTTGACATTGATGGTGAAAAGCCTCCCCTAGAGAAGAGTCTGAAGACAAAGCGATCATTGCAGAAGTGGAAGAGTTTCCCTAATGGTGGAAATGCTTCATTCAAAAGTTCTAGGAGCAAAAAGTGGACTAGAGATATGTACTCGGACATTCTGCGAATTGATGGAAATCCCCTGCCAAAACTCCCAGAAGAGGAAGAGGTTGTCGGAATAATAACTATGGAAGATGTTATTGAAGAGCTTTTACAGGTGAACTGGATGAATTTGCTATATGTAGAGCTTTTAGATTTCATCACTTTCCATGACTTTTGCAGCTCCGAGGTATCTAAAAGTCGATTTTTTAAATTTTATTTTGTGTAGGAGGAAATCTTTGATGAGACGGATCACCACGTGGAGGATTCATAATCATATATGTTGTTAATTATGTTGTTGTAGACAATGTATAATTAGAAAATTTTGATGTCTTATTTAAGAGATGTGTTTTACTGTACTTCCGAACAACTGTAGTAGAACATTCAGACGCTTTGTACAAGACTCTTGTCTACTGAAAATGAGCCTCAAAAAGTTACAAAAAGGTTCTTTCTTATATAAAGACGTTTTCAGTCAGCATTGGAGCAATTTATGATAGTTTTGCGTGTATAGCTTTGTGGCTGGCTGTCGGCTGTTTTCAAGATTAAACTACTTTTAAAATCATCAAATAGCCTGTACGTTGTACCATAGTAAATTACTAAAGACATGGCGGATGGGAATAGGAACTCTCAGAGTGAAACTGAAGCTGCTAATATTAGCCAACTACTCAGTTTTCAAGGGATAATATGATTTGCCGTCGGTAATGAGTTGATTTACTCTCATGATTAACTACTTAACATGATGTTTACAGCGTTTGGCTTACTTCAGAATGGTCGTCTCATATTGGCTCCTGAATTCTTCTGAAGTAATGACACGTAATTTCACGATCAATACCTTCAGATATTTTCACTCATATTTTGAGACAGGCTAGTCGAGGTCAAATCAATTAGTTGTCCAGCCATACAAGATAGTATAATATACGACTTACACTTGACATTTTTTCTCTCGAAGAAGCTTGCATAAAATTTCGTTAAAGTGTAGGTAAGAAGTTGAAGTAGTGCAGTGAAAATAGAGACAGCTTCTTTACAGGAGAAATGAGCAAAAATATACAAAATTACACAACAATGGAACTCCACGAAGCAGTAATAAAAGTTCTGACGTTTAACATCTGAACGAACCTCTGAATCATCAACAAGGAAGAGAAAGTTAATATACACTGATTTGGTGATAATATCTATCTGTGACGTTTAACCCTTTTCTCCTCTCTCCTTTTATCCTCCTTATCCTTGCACTTCTTTTTTGATCTATGTTTCCTACACCGGTGGTGGTGTTTACTGGATTTAGCCTTCTTCCGGACCTTTGTCGTATCTTCCGACAGAGATTCATTCTCTGAAGAACCAGGGGAATTCAGCCACACGGGCTTCTCTGGACCAATGACAACATGATATGCGCGTCCTTTGCTTAGCTTCATATCAGGACTTGATGACTCTCTTTCTCTCGGATCCGGACCAGAAGGAAGGTAAGGGCCAGCTTCATCCATCCGTGACCCGACAGTTCCCCTGCCACGCTTGACCCTGCCAATAACAAGATGTTCATTTAGCAATGCGAGGCACATCAAAGTTGTGACACCACAAAAGGACAAGGAAGTGAGAAGTTTAAGACTCAATGCATGCAGCCACAGAGATGCGCAAATAGATGTTCTGAGAGAAAGACTGACCTTGACTGTAAAAATTCCTCAATTTCAGCATCTCTCAAGCCATCATCCTCACTGGAATGAGAATCCTGTATCTCTCTTTTCTTTGATCCACTCGTGCCTGAATCAGTATCGCATCCCTCATGTGACCTCCTTTCCGAGACACTAGAGCTACGACACTTTGTATCTCTGTTCTTATCTGCCAACCTCCCTTTAAGCCTGTTCTCAAGCTCCACCTCTTTCTGCCTTAACTTCCACATTTCATTTACTTCAACAGCTCGGTTAGCTGCAATTAGTAAATTTCAGACACAAAAGATGCGACTATGAGCACTAATATAAGAAACCTGTCCGAGAAAGAATAGTGCTTTGTGTCTATATGTGAAGAATAATTTTGCCCTTCAGATAAACTATACTTTCACATTTTCCGGTCTTACCCCTAGTTCATGTAGGTTTTTCAAAAGTCCAGTTGTGTAGAACCTACTAAGGCAGCACAACATTCACACAACAAAATCGAGGAAAAAACATAAGGGTATGCATGAAGCAGTTGGTTTTTTCTTCCTTTGAATCAGTAGTGAATATGCATGAAGTAGTTCTTATATTATCTTCTAAAAAATTTGATTGTAGGTGCTAAGTGCTTGTGTAATCTCGTGAGTTCCTAATACTCTTGCAAGAGATACTAATGACAGAGCAATGCCCGCACGCACAAAGTGCAAAAAGACAGTTCTTTCAACAGAACGTCCTTTCCTCTACATGGTGTTTGACCTGGTTAATTCTTTTTCTCTAATTAGTAAGAGGCTTCTGTGTCCTATTTCTTCTTCTACTTCTTTCAGTAACTGATTCTTTTGAAAATACTCTTATGATTTTGTGGTCTTTTCATTCAACTCTTCTCGTACAGAAGTGAATTGTTACGAAATGCAAGGCTAAAATCGATCATACTCTAAGCTTTGACTTATAAATCGTGTGCACCAGTCGGCTACTCTAAGCTTGCATATCTATTGTCACTAGACTCTAAATTTGCTCCGCGAGATGCTGGCAGAGCATAACACCAGATTCTGCCTAGAGAAAGTGATCTTAGCTGAATAACTGACATTAATTCCAATTAAGTGCAGTAAATATTGAGTTACTTCAGATGAAAGAGTTTTCAAAGACGGGAAATGAGAAATAATGGATCAAACCAGAACAAAAAGCTAGAACTCGTAGTGGGAAATAAAAGCGATGCGTGCCTTGTTGTACTCCAAGAACAGTTGCTGTTAAAAAACGTGAATTTGGTCTCCCCCTGACATTAGGTCGATGAAGATAAGAAAGTGCACCATCTGACTCCGCTTGCCGCCGCAATTCTGCAGCCTCTTTCAACAGAATTGCGGCAATTCTGTTCTCTGTCTCCAAATCCATATCCACCCCCTATAACACTCAAAACTGCAAATGGTCAAATAAAGATATCTTTTAGGCAGAGACAGATCCAACATATAAGCATATCCTTGTACATATATACATATACCAAATGCAAGAAGAATTCTGTAAATATGTATATATGTCAAGTGATGCAGTCATTGCTTTTAAATCCTAGATTTTACTCTATCTGTAGGTCACATATAAAATTAGCAGATCCCATAACTGCATCGGGGCAATGGTTTCTGCCAACAAAGCAAGTAGTCAAACATAAATGCTTTGATATGCAAAACCGTAAATGGCCGAATAAAAAATCTCGCATCTTGGTATGTAACAATCAACAAATCAGGAACGCCCCAGTCCCACACTAGTTAGGGTTTGCTATATGAACCCTTAATATCCATTCCGCTAAATTCACGCAGATTTCATTCCAATACTTGATAAATTGCCTTTTAGGATAAACTAGGACTCTATAAAACTAGAGGTATCTTGCATCTATAGGTGATATGTAAAATTAGAGGATACCATAACTGCAACAGATTTGAATATGGCTATTGACGAGCTATACATAACCAACCACACGATTCAGGTATACAGAAAAAAATGGCATCTTTACGCACTGGATGCAGAAAATTTACCAAGATTGCAGCAAAACCAACCCATTATAAATAATCAGATAAGGTTCATAAAAGACTTTTACTTTATAAGTAGAAGGAATTCATTAGACTAGAAATTCAAGACTATCATCAATCACAAAATCATGACAATATAAATCCAATTTTAAGGCATTTTTTCTTAAATTTCCTTACATATTATACGAATCGGCGTGGACTTCTTTTTGCAGTGAAATTAGACACAAAGCATAGCATCACATTAAAAATAAGCGCTTCAACATGAAAAGTGATTAGGGATTTAGTTTCATTCATGAAGAAGGAGAGGAGGAAATCGAGAAAGAAAAGAAAGAGGGCAACTTACAACTTGATTCGCTGGAGAGAGATCACCGAGAAATTCGCCGTAGAGAGATGGAAAATCCTAAGAGAAGAGACTGCCCTAATTTCAAATGCCGGGGCAGAAACCAATCGGAAGTCGTATTCATGAGCTTATAGTGTTTTGGGCCTCCATGTGAAATCCATTGGGCCTACTCCTTTCATTAGATGGAAAAAAAGGAGCTTTTGCATATATACCTGCTTTTTGGGTCACGTTTTAATTTATACCCGATTTACAAAAAATATTACAAGCGTACCCACTTTTCGCATAAATTTCAGGCATGCGGACCTGAAGTAGCAAAGGCAATCAGACAAACTTCAGCATTCTAGGCTTTTTCAAAAACATCAGCAGAAGTGCTGAAGTTATTTAGTTCATTTGTAAAAACTTCAGCACTAAATAAGCTGAAGTTTTGTCCTGGATTAATTAGTTTTGTCATAAAAAATTTTCAAAAATTTCAGCAGAAGATGCTGAAGTTATTTAGTTCATTTCTAAAAATTTCAGCACTAAATAAGTTGAAGTTTTGTCCTGAATTCATTAGTTTTGTCATAAAGCTTTTTCAAAAATTTCAGCAGAAGATGCTGAAATTATTTAGTTCATTTGTAAAAACTTCAGCACTAAATAAGCTGAAGTTTTGTCCTGGATTCATTAGTTTTGTCATAAAGCTTTTTCAAAATTTTTAGCAGAAGATGCTGAAGTTATTTAGTTTATTTGTAGAAATTTCAGCATCAAATAAGCTGAAGTTTTGTCCTTGATTAATTAGTTTTGTCATAAAACTTTTTCAAAAACTTTAGCAGAAGATGTTGAAGTTGTTTAGTTAATTTGTAAAAACTTCAGCACTAAATAAGCTGAAGTTTTGCACAGGTATCAGGAAGACGGCGCCTGAAATTATAAAAATTAAGGTATAGGTTAAATAATTTTAAAAGTATGGGTATATGTTAAATGGGGGCGACCAAATAGGGCGCCCCGTGCAATTTCTACGAAAAAAAACGTCCACTGGCCACTTTTCGAGATTTTTAACTTTCATATATAACATTCAGCCATTGTCAGCACAAATGAGTCAGTATGTTATAAAAGATTGTGTTGCAAATATAGTAACATTAAGCAAGCACCTTCTAAACAAGTCGAGATGTGCTTTGTCAGACCAATTAATCAAAAGGATCAAGAAAATTCACTCCTTATTGGAGTCGCACTAACATAAAGGCAAAGAGGTAAGTATAATTTGTGAACTAATCTGCAAAACTTGAAAATAATAATCTACAGACATGGCCGCACGTACTTGCTAGAGAAATAATAACCAATTGCTTACTCAATTTACATGTATCAATTCATACTGAACTTGGAAAATAACTGTTTGGTTTCCTAGATTTGCTAGCATGTAATAAGGAACATGTACATACAATCGTTGACTTGTCACACACAAATCTGAATTTTGAAATCTCATACCATAATTCTCTTGTATTACCATTTAATGAGGGAGCTTTTCACATTATTCCTATCCAAATCAGCAATGCACTAGATAATCAAAGTATTCATTTCCACCTTGTAGATAAATGCATGCATTTTTCACGTCATTATCTTCACGTTAGTTTACTCCTGATTCACAATGTTGTTGTGTTAGTACGTTAGATGTATTCTCTTCTTTTGTTCTATCAGCTGTTGATATTGTTAATACAATTTAAGGATTACCAATCTACTATTGTTAATACTATCGCGTTGCAATTGATTTTCAACATCAGTAGATCTCTTGCAATCCATCTCTTCCTACACTACTAGAAATTCGGTAAATACCGACCAGAAAAACCGACCAACTTTGATCGGTTATGACCAATTACCGATCAAAACGCGGCCAAATACGCTTGGTCGTTATTTTAATGGTCATTTTAATATACCGACCAACGTTGGTCGATATAATAAAACGACCATCTGAAGAATTTAAATGATTTACTGACCAACTTTGGTCGAAAACATATTTTAATAATTTAACTTTACCGACCAAAGTTAGTCGGTGTATTTAAATTATATTTTTTATTAATTATTAAATTTAAAAAGGTAAATGAAAAAATAAAGTTTTAAAAAAAAAAAAATTTAACAATACTGACCAAAGTTGGTCCGTAATGCTGAATTCTGGGAATTCCTTGTTCATTAACAGACCAACTTTGGTCGGTAATTATAAATTATTATTTTTAATGAATAGCGACCAACTTTGATTGGTAATTTGCAGTAAATATTTTTTTATTAGAAACCGACCAACTTTGGTCGGTTTTCTGGGTTTATTTTTGGCATGAAATGCCTGTTTTGGTAGCTACACCACCTGCCAGTATATACCAATACAACAACAACAACAGAAGAAGAACAACACAACAATAACAACAACAACAACAACACAACAACAACAACGCAACAACAACAACACAACAACAACAACAACAACAAATTAGAGTTCAATTGAACATAACAATCCAAAACCAAGTTAAAACTAATTACAACAAGTTCAAAACTGGTTCTATTTGTCTAGTTTAAAGTATATAAAAGTCAAGGGGTGTTTTGTACAGCATCATTATCACCGTCTGATGAACTTTCATTTACAAGATGGTATAGAGAAGGGTCTTGTGGAGGAAAGGAAGAATGACCACGGGGAGGACGGGAGGAACTATCACGAGCAGGACGGGAGGAACGATCACGTGAAGGTCGAACCTCTGGCGATTACTCACGAGACTGGGGCAACAGAAAAGCTTCAGTAGATATGAGAGTTCTGATCTGAGCTTGCATGCCAAGGAATTGAGCATCTCTAACCCTTTCTCTTTCCTTGGCCGCTTCTAGCTCAGATGTGAGATTTGTCACAGTCTCCCGCATAGCGGAGAGGCTCTCCCCATTAAGTTGCTCGCCTTGCGAGGAAGTCCCTATTCCTTGCATTCACACTTATAACGATGGAACTTTTTAGTAGGAAACTCATATACCTTCCCCCATTTTGGACCCCAACAGACTCCAACCATATTTTTTCAGCATCCTCGTCTGAAGGTTGGGTTGGCTCGCCCAATTCACCAGCTGGATGACTGCGAATGAATTCCTCCACGTTACTTTGGTAACGACCCTATACGAAAATTTAAATTGAATTAGTATTTCAAAATTTATATAAAAGTAAATTAAAATACTTAAAGAAAAGTGAAAGCTTACATATGCAGTCGAGGCCGGTCCTCGACCCACCTTTCTTGATCAGTCTCTTTTTCTTCTTTACAATATGCGTCTCCTTGAATAGCTCATCATGGTGGTGCATTGGATGCCCCAAGTTCTTTTCCTGAAAACAAATTAATTTAGTTAATAAACAAAGTAGATATAAAATAATTTAAGCAATTACGTACCAATCTTCTTTTTATTGTCCCTAGGCTGATCGCACCTCCAGTGTGAAAGGAGCCTTCCCTTATCGGATGTGCGAGCTTTCTTTATTTTTCGCTCTTCTATAAGAACTATGCGGTAAGCCATTGCCCTTGATCATTCCATAAATTTTGAAGTAACCAGCCAGGCCTCTTGTTCTTCTTTCTAGCATCGGAGAAAATATTCGCCAATCTCTTGCGAGCTTTATGATGAAAATTTGCAGCCACTTCCGCGCTATAGCGGTCTTCCTATACACACTTGGTCTGTATTTCAAAAGTTAAATATTATATGGAAATATCATAAATATAAATTATTAAACTGCCTTAAAGAACATTTATACCTTAAATTGATTAAAACTTTGCTCCTTCGGCGAGAATGGGAAATCAGTCCAAGTCACATAAGGGCCATCATAAAGCTTTCTGATGGCATTAATGATTATCCTCGTAGTCTTATTACTCGGCTTTAACCTGCAATTTAACAATAAAAACACATTAATATCTTAGTGAAAATGTTACAAAACAATAAACATAAAAATAACAAATAACTCTTACCCATCACCCTAAGGGACTATGATGATCCTGCCATATTGATCATAATGCACTTCCTCGTCATCATCGTCCGAAGTATGTGTATCAGAGGCATGTGTGGATGGTGTAGGGGGTCAGAGCTACTACCTAGCAAGCGAATGCCTGAAATAGATGGAGTCGCTGATGAAGATGGATGTGATCCCTGTGACTGCGACATAGCTGGATGCGACCCAAGTGGCTGTGATACTAATGGATGTGACCCGAGTGGCTGTGACCTGAGTGGATTTGACATGGATGGATGCGATCCATGTGGTTGTGATATGTAGGGATGTGATATAGATGTCTGCGATCCACGCGGTTGTGAGGCAGCTGGACTGTATGTCGGATGTATAGTCCTATGGCACTGTGATGAAAGACCTGGTGTCTGGATGAAGGTGTAGGGCTCGTGATGCTGTGGCAGCTCAGTATAGCCGTGGGGTGGAGGATAAGACATAGGCATCTCTAAAGAGGGTGGAAAAGAGGGAGTATTATTATCTACCCCCCTCTTTCCCTTCCTAGCAGCTGGACTGTATGTTAGACGTATAGTCCTATGGCCCTGTGATGAAAGACCTGGTGTCTGGATGAAGGTGTAGGGCTCGTGATGTTGTGGCAGCTCAGTATAGCCGTGGGGTGGAGGATAGACATAGGCATCTCTAAAGAGGGTGGAAAAGAGGGAGTATTATTATCTACCCCCCTCTTTCCCTTCCTAGTCTTTTCTCGACCCCGAGAACCAGTAGGGTCATTGTTACCTTGACCCTTGCCTGCCATCTGCATAATATAATACATCTTTAGATTGAAACATATAAGAAACTAGCTATAAAACGAGAGTGCTTTAAAAACTAGCTTTTTAAAGCTCATCGATGTATTGTTCCTCGTCCGAGAATTCTTCCTCTTCACTTGTTTGAGCTTCATCAATTGATTCTTCTTCCTCATTTTCTATAATTGTTACTTCATTTATATCAACTTCTTCCAATATGCGTTCAGGATGTTCCAAATCATTTTTTAACTGATCGTCCACTATTTGGTGAACAATGGAGATATCGTTTTGATATGCAACATCTAACATATTCTTGACTTTCACCCTACCTACAGGCTTAGTTTTTATTACAACCCACTAATCGGACTTATTCCGCCATAATGGATAAGGAGCATAATACACTTGCCTCACATTATGTGCAATTATGAAAGTATCATAGCGATCATACTCTCTCGTATGATTAACCTCAATTATGTTGTATTGGTTGTGTACTCTTGTACCTCTTGATGGATTTGGGTCAAACCACTTGCATCTAAAGAGTATCAATTTCTTATATGGCCAACCTGTATATTCTAGTTCTATTATTTCTTTAACCACACCATAAAAATCAATATCTCCAACTTGGTTGCCATCACCACCTTTACCCACACCCCGCTGTTGTTGCTATTTTTATTTTTAGAGCAATCCTGTGTATGGAACTTATAACCATTCACTATGTACTTAGACATTGTTGTGACATGAAGCCCAAGTCTCCAAGATATATCTTTCAAAAATTGATTTACACCATTATTTAGATTATTTACCTACATAGTGTTAAAAAAATTCATAAGTTAGCATAATTTACAAACATTATTTACCTATATAGTAATAGAACATTATCAGGATAAACTTACAAATTTTTTGAACCACGTATCAAATCTCGTATATATAACATCATGGCCAAATTGATCCACGAGGTGACTGTGACACATCAAATATTTTTAGTAGTTGCATCAACATGTAATCACAGTAAATTTTATATTTTGATAACTAATAAATCAATACTTACTTGAGAATTGGTACAATTTCGGGACAATTTAGCAACACATGAAGTGTAGCTGACTTGTACTCCATATCACTCAAGCTTCTCTTTCTAACATCTTTAAAACATCGGCCTGGTTGATTGAATATGAACATTGGTGGATATAATGGATCATTCACACATTCGACCGTGTGACTATTGTTGATACCCAATTTTTTCTCAAATCATATTAAAGTTTGTATATATACCTCCAAAATCCCTCTTTATAATAACTGGTATTTTTTCGAGATTTTTCATATTTTTATTAAATCATTTTCCAATTTATTCAGTATTTTTATATTCAATAATTATTCATAAATTGTATTATAAAGAATTTCAAAATATTTTCCAGTCAATATATCATTTTTAATCCTATTAGGATTTAATTATTTCACAAATTAGTCAATTTGGCATTATTTGACCATAATTACAATAACTTTGCAACTATGCCCTAATTGTACATTTTATACCATTTAAATTAATAATTATTTCAATTTATATTTTTTATACTCCTTAATAACCTTAATTTCATTTATCTAGCATTAATTTCATTTTATATGATTACTAGCTATTTTTATTTAATTATTTATCTATTTTTTAATGGGTGTTTAACAATTAGCCACATATATTTAAATTCTAACCTAATTCTAACCCAACCCATCAGAGTTTACCCAGCCCAAATCAATTCCATACCCGGCCCAACCCCGGATCTATCTGAGTCGTTGATCAAATTAGATCAACGACCCAAATCCCACCTACCATAATTAAGCCTAGACCTACCCCCCTCCGACCCCTCATTTCCCAATCTCTCATTCTCTCTCTGGTTCTCTCTAGAACCTTCCCTTGTCTCTCCACCTCCAATGGAGTTTGTTCGTCTTCTCCGGCTAGTTCCTTCGCCGGAAACTATGGTCTTTCACCCTGGTTACTGCTTCACCCTACACCGGTCTAATGACACCCTAAGGCCCTCAGGCGAACCTGGAGCGGTTCAGCTCCTACCTATGGTCCCTTATGCCATCTTTCGGCCTCCTCCGGCTGTCTGAGTAAGAGCCATGACTTTTCTGGCTAACGCTGGCGATATCTTTAAGGTTTTTTCTCGTTTTTTCAACTCTCTGAAACCCTAACCCCTGGTATTTTCACGATTCCTTTAGACCTGTCTTAGATCTGTGTATATCATGAAGCTTTTTACATGTTTTCTTCAAAAACCTTCCTATTCTCTTAGATCTACACTAGATTCGGGTTTATTACGAGTATTATTACATTTTTTCTTAAAGGTTTTCCATTTTTAAACAAGTTTTTCACTTAAGGTTTCTGAAACCTTTTGTTCAAACGATTTCTCAAAGTTTAAGTGATTTTTCTCATATGCTTAAACGTTTTATCACTTTTAATCATGATTTATTTAGTTTTAACACTGTGTTCTAAATACTGAGCATGTCTTTTCTTTCGATTTGTATGTGTGTTTGTTTCCCATGAGTAATCCCTGTTTCTTTGTGATTATTGCTTCACTATGCTATTGGGTCTTTGATTCTACCGTTTCTTGTGTGTTCACCCTGCTTGAATCACTACTTTCTTGAATCCCTGAATGATTATGAGTAGTACTATACTGATTTTTCATACGATATCCTCTGTTGATTCTGCAGGTTTCCTTAGATACATGAGGCCTTCCCTTAATTAGTACCAATTTCGAATCCCTGATTTCTTATGAGATGTTCTTATTTCCAACTTTGTTTTCTTACCTTGTTACATAATTGATTAACTGTTAATTGATTGCTATTTCCTTAAGTGATACTTTCTGAACCTAGGCTCAATTGTATGTTTGAATTAGGGGTGAAACTGTTTCCTTACATGTTACAAGCATAAGAACTTTCCTTGATTATTATTTTTACCTACTAGCCGTTTGAGTTTAACACCTTCAATTAAGGGATACCTAATTGCCTATTATACTTACACTGTTCTTATATTCCTCTAAGCTATATATGGTTCTTTCCTTATTTAATACTGACCGTGTGAATCACTCCCTTGATTATAAGGATACTTATGCTAATTAGGTACTGATTGATATTCAGTCCCACAATCACTGGTTAATTCTGGTTCTTTCCTTATTTTTCATCAAGTTTTCAAAACTATATATACTCTATTCATACACAGACACACACATAGAATAATCTATTCAAAAAATANCTGTTCAAAAAATCTCTCTCACAATTTAAAAGACTTTCTGCTCTCTCTTCTGTGCTAATTACTACTACTCTGGGTTAGCCGGCTGCAAGCCAAGGCTAACTATTGTGCATTCTCCTACTTTCCTGTTTGTGTTATTGCTTTCTTCACTTCACTGGTATGTCCTAATTTATATTTCAGTCCTCAAAGCAACATATTTCCATTACTGTTGTGATTCAGCATGTTTCCAACTTGCTTACTTATTCTTCAGCATGTATCTAGGATCCTGAACTCCCCTCTGCATGTTTAAATTAGGCTTTATTTGTTTATGACTAGCATGTTTCTGTACACTTGGCACCTACTTCTTACATGCCTATGACTGGTACATTAGTTTAACCATGGCCTTAGGTGTTAATCTGACCTAGCACTGTACCCCCTGATCCTCTAGACCTTTAGGAGTTCCTGATTGTGTGTCTGTGTGCATATCTGCCTGTTGTATGTATGCCCTTACATGCTCTGTATTTGTCCCTAATCCCATTACCCATGTTTGTGATTGTTGGACTATCCTTGGTCCTTGTGTGATGTTAAGCTCCCATTTCCTTCTTCAAAACTGTTTTCTTACTTACCCTTTCTCAAAACTGTTCCTTACTTAAATCTTTTTAAATAAAAAAAAAGCACTCTCACATACACTCTTAGAAGTCTAAGTTCAGCCCCCTTCGTGTGAGCACTGCTTTGGGAACCCTTTGAGTACCCTCTGAACTCTGACACACAAGGCTGGCACTTCCAGACTGCACATGTTTAATTCTTTGGCTATGTTTGGGTGTGAGCACTGCCCGGGAGCCCTTGAGGTCCTTAGGGAACTTTGACACATCCGGATTATGAAAAGGTAATGCAATACCATAAGGCAGTGGGGTTTGGAAGATCTGGGCCTAATTGAAGGCTCCCTATAGAAGTAACTTCTTATTTTCCTTTGGTTGTGTAATTCATAATTCCCTGGCCTGTAATAATTTGTAAACAACTCAGGGGATGGATAGTGAAAAGGGAGGGGTAGCTACGCATGCATTAGCTATTGAAGGGATAGAAATCATGCTATTAGACTTTATTTCCTATCTGTGCAATAGAGATCATGTTTAGGCCCATGTGTTAGAATTCATGCATTAGAAACCACGATGTTTGATTTTATTTTCTATCTGTGCAATAGTGATCATGTTTAGGCCCATGTGTTAAAATTCATGCATTAGAAACCATAATGTTTGATTTTATTTCCTATTTGTGCAATAGAGATCAGGTTTAGGCCCATACGTTCAAATTCATGCATTAGAAATCATGTTTATTAGGTCTCATACCTACTGTTTCAGCATGTTCACTTTTACTTAGAAAAATCCTGCTAATAAATGGTATTTTCTACTGTCATGTTCCACACTGCCATGTATGCTTAGAAATCTTGCTCTAGGCTAAACAACATTAAAATATCACTCTAGCATCTTCTGAAACTATGATTAATACTGTAATTACTGAGTAGAAATCATGCTTAGGAATTCTGCATACGCATAATTCTGCATCTCTATATGTGCATTAGATATCATGTTATAGGGCCCTAATCGCTCAACTACATTTATTCTAATTACTAATGTATAAAAAGTTTAACCACCCCACTCAGTTTTCTCTAAAAAATAACTGGTAATGCTTCTGTGTTTTGAACAACCTAGAACAACATGTTTAGGTAACAATTTGCAACAGTTCCTTTAATAATTCTGTTAATATACATTGTCCCCCGCCTAGGCAAGCCTTAGATGACTCATTTTTCAAAAAATTAGAAATATGTCTCTCTTGTGTGTGTTGCTTAACACTAATAGGTACCTTTAAATCAGTAGGCAAACTGATTAAGAACATGTTTTTCTTGAGTTATAAAATAAGTCTACCTATCTGTTTATCCTCTGAATTCACCTAGATACCATGTCTTAGGATATTAATTAAATAACACTGCCCTTATATGTGTTTGAGTCGTGCTAATTATATGCATTATCTGCGGAGGAAAATTTGAGCCTCCTATATGCTCCTATGTATTTCCCATTAACTGCAGTCCTATATGTTCTTTTCTTGTCGCCTTAGAATTTTACCCCTTTAAACCTGAGGGTCTGCCTAGTACCTACCTTTTAGGATAGTAGTCCTAACCTCCTCCGGGACTGATAGGATGGGACGGGTAATATCACGCAATAGAATTCGTGACCAACATACGCTTTAATTACCTTCACGGGGTGGGAAGGTTAGAATATGGGTCTGATGACCGGTGCGCTAATACCACGTGTAGCCCCTCTTCAAGGAGTGATTACCTGGTATTGCATTGATGTATTCCATATTATTATAAACCTAGGACACTTGTATATGATAGTTCGTAATTACCCCTACTATTTTTCTAAACACATGTATGCTTAAGACTTAAATCCCTTCTTATTTGAGACTTGTTATTTGCTATTCATACAAATTCACGAAACCATTTGGTCGGGAACCACACTTGTGGATCCTGAGGGGTGCCTAACACCTTCCCCTTAAGATAATTTCAAGCCCTTACCCAAATCTCTGGTTAGCAACGTAGTTGTAACTGAACCCCTTAGGTGCCCTAACGCACCGCTAGAATCGTTAGGTGGCGACTCTTCAAAATATGCATACCCTTTTCCCAAAAAAAAGAGTTGTCCCAACCAATGTCATAAACCCGATCTTCCGCTAAGGAGGAGGAAAAAAGGGTGCACGACAGAAGGTAGTGAATGATACCTCATTGGTCTCCAGAATGCTTTCCAAAATTGCTAATTGGAACATAATGGTACTAGGCCAAGTTAAACATAGAATCAAACAACTAAGCGTAACAGATTGTTTTGCAAATAGGTGCATACCAGAAACTAGGTAACAAATAAACAAACATTCA
>ML439523.1:6750-17849 GCA_005239525.1 Nicotiana knightiana | reverse complement strand
CATGAAGAAATTACTTACCTTGACATTGCATGAAGAAATCCTCTCCTTGAAGCCTCCCAAGATTCACCAAACCAAAAATGAAATGAAGAAATGGCCACAAATTCTAGGTTTTAAAACATTTTGCCTAGGCCATTTTTCGCACCTGCGATCCAACACTCGCACCTGTAATTCTGCAGGTGCGACCAAACCTTCGCACCTGCAGCTTTCCTCAACTCAAGCCAACCTCGGACTTGTGTCCCACAACCCGCATCTGCGACCTCGCAGGTGCAGAAATACCATCGCACCTGCGCTCCTAGCCGGACCATCAATCCTTCGCACCTGGGGTGCCATAGCTGCACCTGCGGTGCCATAGCCGCACCTTCGGCCAAATCCTCACAGGTGCGGTCACACCATATGACAGCAAATTCTAGCCTTGTTAAAACTCTCAAATGGATCTGTTAACCACCTGAAATCCACCCGAGGCCCACGGGACCCCGTCAAATTATACCAACATGTTCCAAAACATAATGCAGACTTGCTCGAGACCTCAAAATACATCAAACAACATCGATACCACGAATCGCACCCAAATCCCAACTTTATGAACTTAGAAATTTCCAACTTCTACACCCGATGCTGAAACCTATCAAATCACGTCCGATTGACCCAAAATTTTGCACACAAGTCATATTCGACATTACGGACCTGCTCCAACTTTCAGAATCGCATTCCGACCTCGATATCAAGACTTCCACTTCCGGTCGAATTTCTCAAACACCTTCAAATTTCTATCTTTAGCCAAATGACTTCAAAATGACCTACGGATATCCAAATTCACTTCTGATTGCGCTCCCAACTCCAGAATCACCATATGAAGCTATTCTCAGGCTCGGAATCACAAACGGACATCAATATCATTTAAATGCGCTTCAAGCCAAACTTAGGAAATTTCTTCAAAAATGCTGACTTCCACAATATGCACCGAAATGCTCCCGGGTTATCCAAAACCCAATACGGACATACGCCCAAGTCCGAAATCATCATACAAACCTGCAGGAATCTTCAAATCCTGATTCGGTGGTCGTGTACTCAAGATTCCAATCTTAGTTGATTCTTCCAACTTAAGGCTTCTGAAATGAGAATTTTCTTTCCAAATAAACTCTAAACTTTTCAAAATTCAATTCTGACCACACCTACAAGTCATAATACCTGAAATGGAGCTACTCACGATTTCAAACGCTGAACGACACGCTAGAGCTCAAAATGACCGGTCTGGTCGTTACAATTACAAGGCAAAGTTGAGCATTTGTTGAAGTAGGGTTATTTAACTGACTTGTTCAGTGAGAAAGGTAGGCAATCATATATGAAGAATAGACAAGAGCCTCCGAAACATCCGTCTCCAAAGAGAACAATCAATGTGATAAGTGGGGGAGATGAGGTCAATGGTGTTAGCTATACAGCTGCAAAAAAGACGTCAAAAGTCATAGTCACTCATGGAAAGCGTGTTCGCGATGTTTTGCATGAAGACAATATAACATTTGATGATGCAGATGCAGATGTCTTGTTGATTCTTCACAACAATGCGCTAGTAATATCTTTACTTGTAAACGATACTAACGTAAAATAAGTTTTGATTGATCCAAATATCATTCTACTAAGGTTGCTAAATGAAATACAAGCTACCGACAAGGTGGTACCAAAGGCACGATCCTTGTGTGAATTTGATAATTCAAGCGTTATCACAAAAGGGGAAATAGTGCTTACCACATTTGCTGAGGGAATTGTCAAGGATACAAAGTTCTAGGTGATAGATGCTGACATGGTTTATAATATGATTCTTGGAAGGCCATGGATTCATGATATGGACATTGTGCCGTCTACATGGCATCAAGTTATTAAGTTTCCTTCACAATGGGGGATTCGAAAAATCCGTAAAGATCAACAGGGCTCTAAAATTATCAATTCAGTGGTGGATTCAAGCACAACGAATGATGTTGCAGATGAGAAATAGAAACTGCAGAATTCAGTTGAGGATATAATAATACAAACCTTGACTCAAAGCAATTCAGGACATACGGATGTGATTCAAGACCCGATGTTATTCAATAAATAGAAGAGAATGAAAATATCAAAACAATGACTGAAGAAATTGAAGCTATCATGCTATTCAAGCACTGGCCAGACAGAAAAGTTTACATCGGAGCAAAACTGAGCCCAGAGATGAAAGGTAAATTAGTTAAATTTTTAAAAGCTAACACCAATTTTTTTGCTGGGTCACATTTAGATATGACAGGTATACCACCGGAGGTGATGACCCACAAACTGAATGAGAACCCAACGTACCCACCAATCAAGGAAAAGAAAAGGAAGCAAGGGTCCTTCAAAAAATCAAGTGATTGAGGATGAGGTACACAAGATTTTAAAAATTGGATCTATATGAGAGGTAAAGTAACCAAATTGGTTAGCTAATACTATGGTACTTCTAAAAACGAATGGAAAATGGCGGGTTTGCGTAGATTATACTGATCTAAATAAATCTTGCCCTAAAGATTTGTGTCCTTTACCGCATATAGATCAATTGATTGATTCTACCAAAGTTCATGAGCTTTAATTTTTTTAGATGCATATTCAGGTTATAATTAGGGGGAGTTATTATTACAAAGTCATGCCCTTTGGTCTAGAAAACGCTAGATCCACGTACCAAAGGTTGGTGACTAAAATATTCCAAGAACACCTGGAAAGACTAAGGAAGTCTATATTGACGATATGTTAGTCAAGTCAACACAAGCAAGGGATTATTTTCAACACCTATCAAGAACTTTCAAAATTCTCCGCAAATACAACATGAAGCTAAATCCATAAGAATGTGTTTTGGCATGGCTTCAGGTGAGTTTTAAGGTTTTCTTGTTTCTAACAGGGGAATTGAAGTGAATCCTGCACAGATCAATGCCATTGAGGAGATATCATATGTACTCACAAGCAAAAAAGAGGTGCAGAAGTTAACAGGGAGGATAGCAGCCTTGGGAAGATTTATTTCTAAGTCTTCAGAAAAAAGTTTGAAATTCTTTTTAGTACTGAAAAAGCAAAACCAATTCGATTGGACTGACGAATGCCAACAAGCCCTCAAAGATCTAAAATCATATTTGTCAAATCTGCCCTAACTGGACAAACCAAAAGACGGAGAAAGGCTACTCATTTATCTCGCCATATCAGAAATAGTGATAACCGCAGTATTGGTGCGAGAAGATAGAGGTAAACAATTTCCAATTTATTATGTTAGCAAATCTTTCCTGGATGTTGAAACACGATATCCTCACTTAGAAAAACTTGCTTTAGCATTAATTATGACATCTAGAAAGTTGAGACCTTATTTTCAGTCATCCTATCTTTGTAGTAGTTGCTTTTCCTCTAAGGAATATATTGCATAAATAAGAACTATCCGGTAGGTTAGCTGAATGGCAATAGAACTCAGTGAATATGATATCATATATCAGCCTAGAACTGCAATAAAATTGCAAGTTTTAGTAGATTTTATGGTGGATTTCAGCACAAATATAGTTCCTGAAGCAGAAAAGGAACTACATGAATTTACCGAATCTAATTCGGGGACTTGGATTTTATTTACCGATGGCTCCTCAAATGTTAATGGAGCGGTTTTAGATAACGTCCTCAAATGATAACGTCCGCAGCTTAGCATCCTGTACACAATGGGAAAGCTGAGTCAACAAACAAAGTTATTATTAATAACTTAAAGAATCGATTAGAAGAGTCAAAAGCAAATGGACCGAAGTGTTACCAGGAGTTTTATGGGCTTATCGAACGACAGCAAAAACAAGCACATGAGGGACTCCATTTTCACTTGTCTATGGAGCTGAACCCTTAATCCCAGTTGAGATATGTTAACCAAGTACAAGGTATACACATGCAAATGAGGATTTAAATGAAGAAGAGATGCGAGTGAATTTTGATTTACTAGAGGAAAGGAGAGAAGCGACGCTAATAAGGATGGCGACTCAGAAACAAATGATTGAGCGATACTATAACGGGAAAGCTAACCTGAGATACTTCAAGATTGGGGACTTCGTCCTCAAAAAGGTGTTTCAATCAACAAAAGCAGCTAATGCAGGAAAATTGAGTCAAAATTAGGAAGGCCCTTATAGGATTCGAGGCATCACTGGAAAAAGAGCATATGAGTTGGAAACCATGGATGGCAATATACTACCATCAAATTGGAATGTTGTTCATCTAACGAAATATTACTTTTAGACGAAGAAAGTACCCATGGGCAGGTATCACTCAGTTACGAATTTATTTTGTTCTTTTGAATTATGCTAACAATTTTAGATTATACGCAAAAAGCTAGCCCGTACCAGATGATGATATTAGACCCGAAAGACATGCGGAATGCTATTCTTGGTCTAAGTTACAAGCTTTATAATGGAAAAGGGGGTTATGCAGTCATCATCTAAATATGCATCTCTGAGTCCCGTTTGTATTTTCCTTTGAAGGAAATGGACCACAAGCAAGGAGTAATCCAGTGTTCGAGATTTTATACTTCAAAACTCCAACACTGGGGGGACTATGCATATAGAGGACTGAACCAAAAACTTTGAAGAAAACTTGGAAAGGCATAAATTTGCAAAAAGGACACGAGTTACGAGTTTTAGGTTAAGGCCAAAAATTAGTCACGGGATAATAGACCCGATTTTGTATTTCAAAAATCTATTACAAAGAAAGCAGTTATGAAAGCGTTGTATGCATAGATGAAAATGATGATCAAGTATTATATGCATAAATGAAAATGATGTACGAAATTTGAAAGTTCAAAGCATAAAAATTCCTCAAATTATTTCTTTTTCATGTATACTTCGTCTTTCATATATTTATATCGATATAAAGATGAGACGTCATCTTCATCAGTGTCGTTAAGATAAAAGGGACCTTTTTTTATAAAAATCCGTGTTTATTAAAGTCACGAACTATTTAATCATTTTTAAATACGACGAAAAGGCTCAAATATCAAAGAGCAAAATCAACGGTAAAAGCAACCAAAACATATATTAAACCTTGGAAATACAAAGGAATTAGTTTATCATTAAAACCCCAAAAGAAGATAGGGGTAACCAAAAAAACCTTCCCAAAAACTTTATCAAAAACAACCGACCAAAAAGTTGTGAATAAAGTATCAAAATCAAAGCAGGAAAAAACTAAGGAGCATCATCTACGGGGGTAACATCTACGGGAAAATCATCAACGGGAGAAGAGGGATTAATTTGAGAAGAGGAGGCTTGAACATCAGCCCCACCAGGAACGAGTCCATTTCCATCACCTCCGAGATCTTCGGCTTCAGGTGACAAAAAGCTTTGATGTTGCTGAGTTTTCTCAATTGCTTCTTTAGCCTTGGCGATTTCAGCATTAAGGTCAAAACCCTCTTGGTTGGTGTAACGACCCGACCGGTCGTTCAGTGAGATTTACCCTGTCTCGCCTATTTCTGCATTTGATATATATCGCTACCCTGTTTTTGATGTGTTGGATCAATTGGTTTGGGTCCGGAGTGGTTATGGTGAAAATTTAGGCATTTAGCAATTTAAAGTAGCCTAATAGTTGAGAAAGTCAACTGAGAGTTGACTTATTGGTAAACAACCTCGGAATGCAGATTTTATGGCTCGGATAGCTTCGTTAGGTGATTTGGGACTTAGGAGTGTGTTCAGAATATTTTTATGATGTCCGGTGTAGAATTAGGCTTGAATTGGCAAAAGTTAATTTTTGGCGATTTCCGGTCGCCAGTGGAAAATAGGCTATCGGGGATGAAATGGAATTCCGTAAGTCGGAGCAGATTCACAATGTCCTTTTGGTTATGTCTGCAAAATTTCAGGTCAATCGGAGGTGTTTTGGTTGGTTTCGGCGTAGTTGGCGAAATTTAGAAGTTTCAAAGTTCTTTGTCTTGGATTTGATGTAAATTTGGTGTTTTCATATTGTTTTTGGTGTTTCGAAGGCTCGACTAAGTTTGAATGATGTTATGGGATATGTTGGTATGTTGGTTAAGGTCCCGAGGGCCGCGGGTGTGTTTCGGATGGTTAACGGACCAACTTTTGGCTTGAAATCTAGGCAGATTTCTGCTGGTGTGAGGTTCTGGTTTCCTTCTACGCGATCGCGTGGGGATGTTTGCGATCACGTAGGGTAAAATTGTGAGGCAGGATTTTTTTTATACGCGATCGCGTAGGGGAGGTCGCGATCGCGTGAGTATGAGGTGGTAGGTCAGTGCGATCGCGTGGTCTTGTTTGCGATCGCGTAGAGTTAAAAGGGCGCATGGGTGAGTTGAGTCTTTGTTCTTCGCGATCACGTGGAACGGTTTGCGATCCCGTGGGTTTATGTCCTGATGAACCGCGATTGCGTGAGGATGTCTGCGATCGCGTAAGGTAAATTGATGGGGCAGCAGGTTTGTTCTTCGCGATCGCGTGACGAAGTTTGCGATGGCAGTGAAGAAATTATTTTAGCTGGACAGAATGGTTAAAAGGCCTGAAGTGCGAATTTGGTTTTGATTTCTTCCAGTGTTGCATGCGCAATTGAGAGGGATTTGAAGGTAAATCAAGGGAAATCATTTGGATGTAAGAATTTCAGCTTCATAACACGTTTCTATGTCAATTCTTAAGTGATGAACCAAGTTGGGGAAGAAGGGTCCATGGGAAATTCTTTTGAGGATTTGAGTGGGCAATTCTGGTCCGATTTTAGTGTTCTTGGTATGTATAGAATCGTGGGAGGACGAGGTAATTTCGAGATGTAGGCCTGGGGCTCGGGTTTGGCCGAATTTTGAGATTTTTGACGATAATTTTTGATTGGGTTGTGTTCCTTGAGTATATATTGATAATGCTAACTGGTTTTGGCTAGATTCGGAGGTCGGGAGCCGATTTGAGGGGCAAAAGCATAGCGGACTAGTGTGGTGGCCCGGTAGAAGTAAGTAATGGTCTTAAATCTTGTCCTGAGGGTATGGAACCCCGGACTGCATTATTTTCTCACTGAATTTGGAATGGCACACATGTCGGATGAAGAGTATGTGGCGCGTACTGATTTTTGGATTGGACTAGGTCCTCTCCTCGGCGACTAATGAGTTGCATATTTACTCAAAACCTTATGTTAAATTATGTTCTAAAGATTTGTGAAATATTTGGGCTATAAGCCGTGTTTGGGGCCTCGTGCCGATCTGTTTAGACCCTTTGAGGGCTTTTTACTGCTATTTTCCTCACTACCTATTGATGATTTTACTCAGAATCATTGTGCATACTGTTTTATTTGAAACTCAGCCTGATTTACACTACATGAGCATTAAAAATGATGTTTTCGGGTCGAGTACCTTGTTTTACTACTTCGCCCGAGGGGCTTTTCGAGTGGTTCCACCGAGTGTGGCCGAGGTCCAAGAGTGATGGTGAGGTGCTGAGTGATATTAGCACTTGGGCTGAAGGAGCCCCTCCGGAGTCTGTACACACCCCCAGTGAGTGCACCGAGTGTGAGTGACGAGTGATTGGGAGGCTTGAGTGACTGTGAGGTGCTGAGTGATTGTAAGGTACTGAGGGATTGTGAGGCATTCCCGAGGGGCTGATAAGAAACATGTTTTGCCCCAGGGGATACTATGATTTTACTACATTCGTTGCATACCAAATCCTTTGTTTTAAAGTCGTTAAAAATGTGCATCTTTAAAGGACTTTTATGAAGTTGATTTTTAAGGAATGATGATTTCATATATCTATGTTATACTATTGGAAAGTAAGGCTGTGTATATTGTGACTTGATGGCATTGATTTTTATGGGTTTCCTTACTGCTTAGACTTGATTTATTTTCATTACTATTGAGTTGGCGTACTCACATTACTCCCTGCACCTCTGTGTGCAGATTCAGGAGTAGATATCGAGCATTAGCTTTTATATCGCACCGGATTCGGATCGTGGGATATAGAGGTAGCTGTTCAGCGTTCGCAGCATCTCTGTTTTCCCTTCCTGTTGTATTTAGCCTTGATTCGGAGTTTTGTATTATAATAGTTTATTTTGGCTTATTTCTCTAGATGCTCATGACATGTTGGCTCCGGGTTTTTGGGATGGCAGTACTGTATAAAATTGGCCTATTATATTAAGTAATTTTCTGTATATTTTTATTAAATGCTTGAAACATAAATGGGATTTTCAAAGGAAATTGCGAACATGCGGTAGTCGGCTAGCCTAGTTCCACGATAGGTGCCATCACGGCTGGTTAGGATTTGGGGTCGTGACAGTTTGGTATCAGAGTCCTAGGTTACATAGGACTCAACAGTCATGAGCAGGTTTAGTAGAGTCTTGCGGATCGGTGCGGAGACGTCTGTATTTATCTTCGAGAGACTGATGAACTTTTAGGAAACATCTCTATCTTTCTTGAACTCTTTCGTGCTGACCTATTGATTCTTGAAATCTGAACTTACGTTGTTTCATTCTCTCACAGATGGTGAGGACACGCCATACCTATCAGGGTGACCAGTCACCGGCTAGACCAGCGAGAGGTCAAGGCCGTGGTAGAGGNTTCTATCTTTCTTGAACTCTTTCGTGCTGATCTATTGATTCTTGAAATCTGAACTTACGTTGTTTCATTCTCTCACAGATGGTGAGGACACGCCATACCTATCAGGGTGACCAGTCACCGGCTAGACCAGCGAGAGGTCAAGGCCGTGGTAGAGGTAGGGTCCAGCCCGCGCAGCAGCCGGGGCAGTACCTCAGGATCCCCCTATCGATCATGATCAGGTTCCCGCCGATGGTGTCCCAGCGGGACAGGCTCAGGCACCAGCAATGCCTATGGTTATTCCGGGTCTTCAGGAGGCCCTGTCTTAGATATTGTCAGTATGCACTAGTTTGGCTCAAGTCGTTGCCATGTCTTCTTCTGCCACCACATCTCAGGTCGGGGGAGGCAATCAGACTCCAGCTGCCCGGGCACCTGAGCAGGCTGCACAGGGTATTCAGGCACTTGGAGCAGCCCCAGCTTAGCCAGTTGCTCCGGTTCCGGATTATGTGGTCCCTGCTATGCCTAAGGACGAGCATCGCAGGTTTGAGAGATTCAGTAGACTTTAGCCTCCAACTTTCAGTGGTACAGAGGGCGAGGATGCCCAGGGATTTCTAGATAGGTGCCAGAGGATACTGCGCACCGCGGGTATTCTGGAGACCAGTGGGGTCTCATTTGTTACATTTCAGTTTGCGGGTGCTGCCTTTACCTGGTGGGAGTCTTTCGAGAGGCGTAGAACGGTTGGTTCAACACCTCTTACCTAGCAGCAGTTCTCCACGATCTTTTTGGAGAAGTATGTTCCTCAGTCCCACAGAGAGTAGCAGCGTCGGTAGTTTGAGCAGCTGCGCCAAGGAGAGTTATCAGTCACTCAGTACGAGATGAGATTTTTCAAGTTTGCTAGGCATGCTTCTGAGATTATCCCTACTGATAGGGAGAGGGTGAGGAGGTTTGTAGATGGTCTTTCTTATCAGCTTCGGTTTTTTATGACCCGGGAGAGAGTATCGGGTGCTTCATTTGAGTAGGTTGTTGACATAGCTCGAGATATTGAGTTTGTTCACCTCCAGGAGCGGGAGGAGAGGGAGGCCAAGAGGCCTCGTGGTTCAAGAAGTTCTAGTGGTGCTCCCTTCAGGGGACAGTTTCAGTAGGGTAGGGGCCATTCATTCAGGCCTCCTCAGTCAGGCCGCTCAGCATATAGTGGTGCATCTTCGGGGCAGGGTCCCCGTGGTTCCCACTCAGGACGTACTTCATTTGGTGCCCTCCTAACTCAGGGTGCAGCTCGAGCACCTCCAGTTCAGGGTTCATCTATACAGGAGTCTTTCAGTGGTCGTGCAGGTGTTAGGGGTTTCTATCAGTCCCCGCCTCCAGCTCCAGGTAGGTGTTTTGAGTGTGGAGAGTTCGGGCACGGGTGGGCAGTGTCCCCGCCATTCCGATGGATCTTCTCAGCAGAGGAGCCAGCCCTCGACTTCAGCTCCAGTCACTTCACCACCCTCCCAGGCAGCCAGGGGTGGTGGTTAGTCAGCCAGAGGCCGCCGTAGAGGGGGAGGTCGAGTAGGGGGAGGTCAGGCTCGTATGTATGCATTTCCAGCCAGGCCGGATGTTATTGCCTCAGATGCTGTGATTGTAGGTATTGTTTCAGTCTGTTTCCATGATGCCTTGGCTTTATTTGACAGTGGTTCCACATATTCCTATGTTTCTTCATATTTTGCCGATTTTCTGGATATGCCCCGTGAGTCTCTAGTCACCTCTGTTCATGTGTCGACTCCGGTGGGCGATACTGTTATTGTGGACCATGTGTATCGGTCGTGCATTATATCTATTGGGGGTCTACAGATCCGAGTGGACCTACTGTTACTTACCATGTTCTATTTTGACGTGATATTGGGCATGGATTGGTGATCACGCTCAACTATGTCTTATAGAAGACTAAGCGGGCGTTGCAAATATAATCCGGGGTATTATGCCCAGAGTCGATCCCACAGGGAATTTACGTATCAATTGAGTCTATAAAATATTAAATTGTTGCTTAATAAGGTTTCTCAAGACTTTTGAATATCAATTTGGTGATGTTTAACTAATTCTACTACCAATAATAATAAACTAGCAATTAACTACAATATAATGTAAACAATGATGAATACGGTCTACGGTTATGGTTTCCCCCGTTGGTGAATTCTTCCTCGGATATTTCTTATAGTTTAATTGGCTATCTCTGTCAATCATAAACTTTCTCACTATCATACATCTCTCTCAAGTAATTATGATAATTTACTAGACGCACTCTCTCAAGTTACGCTAGCTAGATCGCAATACAGTTCACTTTAGATTGCACCCGAGGTATCGTTATCTCTAATCTAACCTCTAAACCCTCGGTTATGACTTTCGTCTATACTCCGGGAGTGGTGTTGTTCAAGAAACTACCTAAATATGCACTCTCTCTCAAGTAGATACATAATAAATAGGAATAGTTAATCAAGGGCCCTTTCAATCAACTATAATAAGAACGTAGTTGAACAAAAAGAGATTAATCAACCAAAATATATTAATATCACAATGAATTCATCCCCAACGGGTTCTACCAAAACCCTAGACTAAATAATTTATC